>JADRCH010000271.1:377008-479224 GCA_019843965.1 Rhynchomys soricoides
CCCCCCCCCCCCCAGCAGCAGCAGCACAGAAGAGTCAAGTCTGGCAAGTTTTGAGCAGGAGGATGCAGCAGGAGGCACTGAGCCTGCCTACGCTACTGGCAGAGCCAGTGAGCCTGGTGCTGGAGGCCATAAAGCCTGGGAGTATGGGAAGGAAAAGGTGCAAGTGAGCTGAGGAGCAGCAGAGCCTATAGGGTGGGGCACGGTGTGAAGAGACAGACCCACAGCCACAGACCAATGGGGAGGCAGAAATAGAGCCATTCTGCTCAGCGCTACCCAGGTTCAGTGTCCTGGAACCCCCATGACTCCAAATCCCTGCTTTTTGATACCTTCCTCCAGTTCTGGGTGGGGAAAGTCTGGCTACAAGTTAATGAAGGGATTCACTCAGCATTATGAAGGCCTGGTCCTACGCCAGCAACACCTCTAGCTGGATCAAGTCACCTCATCTCAGGACTTCCTCAAACAAAAGCCAACACTCACCACACAAGCCAGTTTTCTCTTCCCGTCAAATTATTGACATGAATCTTCACAAGCAACTTTTGACCAACATAAATTGGTTATCTCCATCTTAACTACAGTGGGAAGAGAAGCTAAGTAGCTCGCTCATTTTCACACAGCTATTAGTGGTAAAGCTGGGACACAAGCCTAGGTGCCGGACTGACCTCAATTACACAGTCTTAGTGAGTCTGTGTGCAGGCGGCATGTGCCAGTGTGGGTGTGGGTGTGTGGGCGTGCACAGCGAACATACGGCTCCTCATTCTGATTTACTAAGCAGACGGCTGTCAAACAGCAAGTAGGATCTAAGAACGGAGGATACACCTATAGTTTATACTCTTGGAAGGAACAAGGCAGCCCCATTATTAGCCTGATTTGTGCTTGGCCCAGAGCGTCAGCCCTGCAGGGCCGCCGTCATTGTCCCTGCCCTAGGCTCACCCGTGTAGCCATCACGACAGAGGCAGGTATAGCCTCCCTCTCGGCTGCGGCAGCGCCCATGGGGTCCACAAGGTCTTGAATAACAGAGGTCCACCTCGGTCTCACAGTAGTCGCCTGTGAAGCCCGGTGGGCAGCGACAGCGCAGACCCCCGACAGGGTGGATGGGCCGGAAGAGTACCGAAGAGGAGGCGATGAAAGGTGCAGAGGAGTCGAAGCGCAGCACGGACACACAGCGCATGTAATTCTCGCAGGGCTCCCGCAGGCAAATGTTGTCGTCGAAGGGGAGCACGCGCTGCGCTGAGATGGCGGTGAGCAGGCTGCGGTTGAGGTACAGGCGCTCCTGCAGATCCTCTGAAGGTAGAAAGGGTGGCCCACCCCCGGGTCCTGGAGGCTGGCCCACTGACAGGCTCACGTTGAGGATATGGCCACCTGGGGCATCAGTATCCCTTTGCACGTTGAAGACCACCACGTGATCTGGGGGTGTGGCCAATGTGGCTGCCACAGCCTGAATGAAGAGTCCCAGCAGTGGTGACAGAAAACGTTCTGGAGACATGTCTTCCAAGCGTAGCGTGATGCTGTGTGTGAGCATTTCATCTGTGATGATTGTGACACGTAGTGAGCACTGGGCTGTCACACTGTGGACACCATCTGAAGAGAAGCAACATGAATCAACATCAGCTTTGGGGTAGGCAGAAGCAGATGTGTCAAGCCACAAGACCCTGACTTTAGAGCAAAGGAGAGAGTAGGATTGTGTGGTAAGTCAGAGGAGGAGTCAAGAAGAAGGAGCAAGGAGGAGGGAGCATCATCAGGAAGAAGTGCTGAGAAGAGGGAGCACCATAAGGAGAGAGCACCAAGAAAACAGAGTAACAAGAAGAGGGATGGCCAGGAGGAGAGAGCACCAGGAGGAGAAACCACTAGGAAGAAGGGGTAATGAGATGAGGGAGCACCATGAGGAGAGCATCAGGATCAGGGAACACTAGGAAGAAGGAGTAATAAGAAGAGTGAGCACCAGATGGGAGCACCAGGAGGAGGAAGCATCAGGAAGAGGAAGCATCAGGAATAGAAAGTGCAAGTAGGCTAAAATCCAGCTCGTATCCTGCAAGGTACCCAAGAAACCCTTTTTCTAGATGGCATAAAGGTGGCCAATGAGATGTATCACTTGTGGACAAGTCTTTCCTTGAGGAGGTTACCTTGTATGTGCTTAAGGAAATGAGATTTTTCAAAACCGTTCTTTGTGTGTTTTCCCAATACACTTTGGCATGAAGCATGAACTGCCTTCCAGTGTTTCTGCCTTTCACCCTATTCGGTATATGCCCTATCCCCTGAGACAAGTCCTTGGGTTTTTTTGCTCCAGAACTGTGCTTTGTCATTGCTTACTTTTCTAGAGGCCCAGAGTACCATGAGAGACCCCCACCCCTTTCCCTGTACACCCCAATCCCGCTATAACCCTGCCTTTCACCATGCTTGCTGTAGCAGGTTGGGTGTGAAAGATGAATCTGGTCAGAGGTGCCAGGTTCCCCTCCCATTCAGCTCCATAACTGCTTCCATGTAACCCCACTAGCCCCATGGCAACACCTTACACAGAGCCTTGTACATAAAAGTATCTTGCAAACATGACAGCAAACTAGGCAGTAGTGATGCTTGCCTTTAATACCAGTGCTCAAGAGGCAGAGGTGGGAGGATCTCTGAGCTGAAGGGCAGCCTTGTCTACAGAGAAAATTCCAGGACATCCAGAGCTACACTGATAAACCCTCATCTTGAAACCCAAAAGGAAAACACACACACACACACACACACACACACACACTCACACAGCAAACTCTCCAATCAGATGCAAAATATGACATCCAAGTGGGATGGGATGGGAGCCAATGTTGCTGAGGCAGAAAAGACATATGGAGATATGGGACCCTATTCTGTACATGTCACACTTTGAACAGCTGCTACCTTGAGAATACTGAAAGCAGACACACATCTCAGCAGTACCCTGGGCCTACTGCCTACCTCCCCTCCAGCCTCACTGCTGTGATCCGCTTGCTCTCACAAGCCTGCTTCTGTGACTGCTGCTCACCTCTGCTCCTCCTGCTTTGCCCAGGGTACCAAGACAGCAGGCCACAGGCCTCCGAACCCTCTAGCCTGCCCACAGGTCACCATCCTTTCAGAAGCAGGGCTCAGGAGCTGATGTCACAGCCCAGTGTTTTCTGAGTGGGATATTCCCTCCAGACAGAAAGCAATACAGGACTCTACAATCAGTGCTCCTGGACCAACGAGCAAGAGAATCTTTGCCATCCCCTGGTCCCGGGATGCAACACTCCTGCATGGAGTGGTCCATCAGCCCAGGCCTGTCTGTGCCCCTTGCCCAGCATGTCTCTGTTGCTTCCCATTTGGCCCACCATCTGTGGCCACCTGCCCCTCTGCTTTTGTCTCCATCCCAGCAACCAACCCATTGCTCTTTCTCTTTCCTCTTTGTCCTTTCTCCCTGCCTTGACCTGAGTCACTTCTCAGGTGCAAAGGTAGGCTGGGAATAGAAGTGGCTGGTACACTGCCTGACTTGTTTTAGACAGAAGAGAAAGCTGGAGTAGGCTCTGGCCCAGGAAATACCACCTGGGTCTAGGCCTCAGCCAGCTGCACCCAGGAAGATGCCAGCATCAGCCTCCCACCCTTTCCCCTTCTGGCAGAGGCTCTGCCGTCTGGGAGGTGAGCAGGCCTTGGACAGGCTCTCCCGTGTGTCTGAAGAAGGTAGCAGTCGGGACCATTTGGGCTACAGGAGCCATCAAGCCCAGGCTGGGGCAGCTGTAGCCAGAGGGAAGAAGAGAAGACAGGATCTAAACACAGAGACCAACAGGGGAAGACAAAGACCCAGGAAAAGAGCCAGCAGTAGAGGAAATGTGGGGGAAGGAAACAGACACAGAAGCTGGGGAGAAGGTGACAGACAGGCAGTGCAGGAGGGTCCCCATGGGCAGGGTGGGAGGGAAGGAGGAGACAAAGAACCAGAGAAGGAAGACAAAGGGACAGTGGGCGTCAGTCCCCCTCACCCAGCCTCCTGAACTTTGGGGTTGCCTTGGTGACTGACTCTAAGGGTCAGGGCTGATGGGGGAGGGGGATAAGGGCAGAAAGGCAGCCACAGTGGCCCTAGCCGCGGGGCTGTGTGCCCTGGTGACGAAGCAAAGGCTAAGCAGGGCTGTCCTCCACACGGCCTCTAGGTATTGAGCCAAATTCACTACTGGAGGCTGTGGATGGAGGGTACAAGGGAGAGGCCTTTCTTGTGCCTCTAGTGCCAGGCTTAGATGAGGGTACTCCTGGCTTCCTTCTCCTGGAGGGGAACTGAAGCTTCAGGTGGTTTACAGCTTGACCCTTAGCCTTGGAGAGCTTCCTCTCTCTGGTCCTTGCAGCTACCTGAGGGGTGGGACAAGGAAGTGTCTGTCCAGTAAGACGTATGAGCAGGAAGAGAAGGCTAAAGCCACCTTCGCTTCCCTGGTGTTCAAAGGCTGCCTGGAGTGGGCTGCCTGGCCTCACCCCAGGAAAAATAATTACAGTCCCTTCCTCCCTCACTCCTGGTCCCAACTGCCAGACTCAGCAAAGTCCTTGGCTACTGAGTCTGCCTCTCTCCTGCCTTGCTTCTCGTCTCCAGAGCTAACAGAAAGGATAGAATACTGTCACCTAGTCCTGCTTCCCTTCCCCAAGTCCTGCTGTCTAGGGAAATCTGAAGGCTGAGCGCTTGACCAAGCAGCAGGAATGCCCAGGCTGGGTTCTGGCCAGGCTCCCACGCCCCTAGAAATCTGTTCTCTCCCCACCAAGTCAGGGCCCTGGAGTCTCTGCCCTCAAAGCTCAATAGTCCTGGTGCACTCTGATCCCTGTGTCTGTTTTCCTGAGACCAGGCCATCATTGGTCAGCAGGGAAGGCCTAGCACCCCAAGAACAAGCCACAGGGAGTCTGGGGGCCTGAAAGATCCATCTGCCCTGGCTTTGTTGCAGCCTTTTCCCCAAGCTAGACCCCAACCAAGAACTCAGGACAGTGAGGTCTGTTTGGACAGAGACAATGAGCTCTGGCTGTACTTCCGGCCTGGAGCTCTGAAGGGGGAGCCAAGACAGGCTCTTTATGCCTGGAGGGAAAAGGAATGCTCTAGACAAAGTCCAAGTCAGTCTCTTCTGCAGCCCTTCTGAGAGCCAGAAGGAGAGAGAGGAGGACAGCAGGGTCCTGAGCCCTTGGTGGAATCCTGTGTCCCTTTGGCCTCTGACCTGCCAAAGGCTGTGTGAGATCACAGGACCATCCTAATGAGGGTGAAGAGGTGCTGAGGAGCCAACTTGCCTCCCCCCTCTTAGCCAAGGTCTTCCCTCCCCCTCCCCTAGCTCTAGGGCCTTCCAGGCTTCCACACGCCTTTTCACAATTCTTGGCAGCCATAGTCAGGGCAGTCTCACAATGCTTCCCCCCACCACGTCACAGTCTGGTAGGCAGGGAGCAGCCAACCAAAGCAGCCCAGCCTAGCCTGGGGCAGCAGGCGGGGCCTGCACCAGCTGCCAGGATTCCTGGGGTTTCTTCTCAGGCCAGGTTCCTGATCTCTCAGCTTCTGAGCTATCCACAGGATAAAAAGTTGGGTCACCAGCCCCTCTTGGATGGCACCCCCACCTCCAGTAGCTGCCAAGACCTCCCTAAGGGACTATTCTCACTCCAACATCACTGGGCATCTTCCTTACCTGACACCAGCACGCTCATGATGGCTTCCAGGGGCCGGTTGTTGTCCAGTGCCCGGCTCAGTCTCAGCTCACCGGTGGAGGCATTGAGTAGGACCAGGCTGAGTTCATTTCCTCTCTCAAAGCTGTATGTCAGGCTGTCTGAGATATCGGGGTCATGGGCAGGCACACGCCCTATAGCACCCCCGGGGAAGCTGCTTGAGCGGTTGGTGACATAGTTGTTGAAAAGAATCTCAAAGTTGCCCAGCACTGGCGGGTTGTCATTGCGGTCAAGGAGGCGGACATGGACAGTAGCCCTGCTCACCAAGGGAGCAGACGTAGCCTGGATGACCAGGATATATTCAGGCCGGTCCTCATAGTCCAAATCTACCAGGGCAGTTAGCTCGCCCGAGAAGATGTCCAGCTGAAAGATCTCAGGGATATTGCCCTCCACAATCTGGTACATGATCTGTGCATTGGTCCCTTCATCTGGGTCAGTGGCTGTGACCCGGGCCACAGCCAGCCCAATGGGGCTGTTCTCTTCCACAAATACATCAAACTCATCCTGTTCAAAGACGGGGGGATTGTCATTCACATCCAGTACAGTAACTGTCACTTCCATGGGTGTGCGGGCTGGTGGCATGCCCTTGTCCACTGCATATGCCCGCAAGATGTACTGGGCCACGTTCTCACGATCCAGCCTCCGCAGTGTGCGCACGATGCCCGATGTTGACTCTACAATAAAGTCACCATCTCCATCATCTCCTCCTTGGAAGGTGTAGAAAACCCTGCCGTTCAGACCAGAGTCTCGATCAGTGGCTGAGATCTGCAGGACGCTGGTGAAGGGTGGCACATCCTCATAGATGCTCCCCTGGTAGGAATCTCTGAGGAACTGGGGAGCATTGTCGTTTACATCATTCACCAGAATCTCCAGGTAGGTGGTGTCAGACTTCTGGGGAATGCCATTGTCCCGAGCGGTGATGGCCAGGGTATAAGACACTTGGTCCTCATAGTCTAGCTCAGCCTGGGTGGTGACGGCCCCAGTGTCTGCATCAATTCGGAACTGGGGGATGCTGTCCTCCATAAAGTAAGTGATTCGGGCATTCTCCCCTGTGTCCTCATCTGTAGCACTGATCAGCACCACTGTGGTGCCTGCTGGCCGGTCTTCATTAACGTTTACTGTATAGTGGGAGCTCTGGAAGACGGGACGATGGGTGTTGGCATCAGTGACATTCACCACGATCTGAGCTGTGTCCTGCCTTGTGCCATCCGAAGCAGTCACTGCCAGCACATACTGCCGCTCGAGTTTGTAGTCCAGTGGTAAGGCAAGGGAAACCAGTCCACCACCACTTTGGCTGGTGATAGAGAAGCGGTTGCGGGTGTTGCCGCTGGTGATCTGGTAGGTGATGACACTGTGAGCATCTCGATCCATGGCTGACACCGTCACCACACTGGTGCCCACAGCGGCATCCTCGTTGAGCCGTACTGTGTACTCTGGCTGAGTAAAGGTTGGGTTGTTGTCATTGACGTCCAGGATAGTTACACTGACACTGGCTGAGGCGGTGAGTGCTGGGGTGCCATGGTCCCTGGCTTCTACACCAAAGCTGTAGAAATCAACCTCTTCCCGGTCCAACTCTGCAGCCACAGAGATCCAGCCTGTGCCATTGTTAATGGTGAAGGGGAAGTCATGCCCAACTCCAGCCAGGCTATATTCGAGGCGGGCATTATCACCAGCATCAGCATCAATTGCCTGGACATGCAGAACTAGGTAGCCTAAAGGAACACTCTCTAAGACGGTGGCCTGGAAAGGGGTGCTGACAAAGATGGGGGCATTATCATTGATGTCTAAGACTTGCACTGTCACTAGACCAGAGACGTTGGAAAGTGGAGGACGGCCACCATCCTGAGCCCGTATTCGTAGTGTATATTCTTTGGTTGTCTCATAGTCAAGTGGGCTTACCACATCCAGGGCTCCAGTCTGAGCATCCAGATAGAACTGTCCCCGAGCATTGCCACTCATGATGCTATAGTGCACCTGGGCATTGCTGCCCTTGTCTCTATCCGAAGCTGTGACTCGGAGAACTGGGGCTCCTGGGGTCACATCCTCCCGTACCTGAACCACATAACGCTTCTCGCTAAACTGGGGAGCATTGTCATTATCATCTTCCACGGACAGGAAAACCACAGCTGTGGAACTCCGTGGGCCGGGATCCCGACCCTGGTCACTCGCCTCCACTGTCAATCTGTACGATTCCACTTCTTCCCGATCTACAGGGCCACGGGTTCGGATCACCCCAGAGCGAGGATCGATTTCAAAGACTTCTGAGGGGCTGCCTCCAGCCCCCTCCAGCAAGCGGTACAGAATGTTGGCATTAGGAGGGGCATCACCATCGGTGGCCCTGACTGTAAGCACCTCATAGCCAACCTCCAGGTTTTCCCTGAGGCTCTCCTTGTATTCTTGCTGCTCAAAAACAGGGTCGTGATCATTGGTGTCAGTCACTAAGATGGTAAGTGTGGCCAAGGCACTCCGTCGGGGCATACCATGATCCTGTGCAGTGACCCTGAAGACATGGGTGCTCTTGGTCTCCCGATCCAGCTCCTCAGTTGTGGTGACAGTACCGGTGATTGGGTCCAAGGAGAAGAAATGATTGGAGCGGCTATCAAAGAGGGCATCCATGGTGTACTCAAGTCGACCCGCCTCACCCTCATCTGGATCAATGGCTCTTAAGGATGCAACAGAGGTACCAGCAGGCTGGTTCTCAGGCACGGTGGCCTGGTAGCTGGGAGGCTGGAACTGGGGAGCTGTATTCACATTCCTTTTCCTGCGCCCACCCAGAGATTCCTCTGGTGATCCTTCCCCGGCCCTGAGACCTGGGGCCTGTGCCAGCTTGCAAGACTGGCATCTGAGCCGTGGGGCCTTTAAGCAAGGGTGCTCTTGAGGCAGGGTCAGCGTGCCTTGTGGAGAAAGGTGTCCTCCAATACCCAGGAGACGACAGCTCCAGGGGCAGCCTTCAGCGGATGGCGGAAGAGGGATATGAGCCCCTGATTCTGGACACCAAACCCTCAGGCCATCGTGGTGGGGCACCAGGTGGCCGGTCAGCTCAATGCCCGAATCTCTGCAGCGGCTGGTGTAGAGCCAGAGGTTCGAAGCAGAGGCTGGGCAGAGCCAGCCCACGGGGGCGCAGGCCCCAGAGGAGCCGCGTCCCCCGTACCCCAGAGAACGACAGGGCCCCACTTGATCTCCCAGTAGTGGCGACGGCGGCAGCAGCAGCAACAGCAGAAGCAGCGGCAGCAGCGGCGTTGGGAGGGGGTCGCTGGCAGCCCGGCTCCGCATCTCTCCCTGCTCCCGGCCAGCCGGGTCAACAGCCGCGGCGGCTCTTCCTCCGGCTCCTGCCGGCCCCGCCGCGCCTCATGCCCGGGCCGGGGCGCCGGTCCCCGGGGGCCACCTGTACGTCCCAATGGGCCTGCACCTAGATGGCTCGGCGGGGCCGCGCTCTCAGCCCACGATGCACCGAGCACCCAACGCTCTCGAAGCCGGGCCCGCTCCCGAGTCACCGCGACCACTGCGGGTTCACACTGCGCTTCCACCTGCGCTCTGGGCGCTCTCTACCTGCGCTCGCGGGCCGCGAGGATCTCTGGCTCTGCCGGGTCCCCGGGTCCCAAGCCCCAGAATGTCCCCCTCCGCCCGCGTGAGATCGCCCACCTGCGTCTGCGGAGCCGCACGCTCCGGCCCGGGCCCGACTGCCAACGACCGCCCTGCGCCACCCGCTCGCGCCCTGCGTCCCCGCCGCGGCAGCTGCCTGTCGCCGCGGTCCCGGGCCCAGACCCGCGTTCCCTCGCCTCCCGGGCGGGCGGGCGAGCTCTGCAGAGCGGCGGCGGTGGCGGCGGCGGCTCATTACCATAGACCTGCTCGCGCCGCCGCGATCTTAAAGCGGCGACGCCCAACGCGCAGAAGGAGGTGGGCCCCACCCAGCGCCCTCTTCTGCATGGATGCTCTAAGATTCCCGCCTCTGGTAGCATTTTTCTTCCCAAAACATCAGAGTTGCTCCTTGCCAGTTCTGGATCCATACTACAGCTTAAAGAGGAATGAACAATCAGAAGCCACACAGAGAATTGTTAGTCTTGTAAAATTCTATGGCTAGTGCTCTTTCAAAACATTCTGAATGTGTGCAGAAGGTGAACGGGGTGTGGGGGGGGGCGGGTGTGGATATAGACACACACACAGACAGGCAACTTTCCAGTCTTACCATCCCTGAGAGCCCTCATTGCAGCCTCATCCTACAGGTCCCAGGTTAGAAGTAAGGACTTCTCGACACTACAAAGTCTCCCCCAGACACCGGAAGTTGTGTTCTCACTTGGATGTCTTGGACAAAAGAACCCCTAAGCTCATTTTGGATACATCTTGGGTACCACACGGTAGTTCAGGGGAAGTGAACTAGAGTGTCCAGAGCGGCAAGTACACTTAACACTACCAGATTCCTAGGGCCAGGGTGAATTGGTTCCAGAAGAACCAAGCTTCCTGGGTCTTAGGACTTGGGGCTCCACTAACTTATAGTCAGACCTGCAGTCTGGAGAAGTGATCTTTTTCTTTATCCCTCCTCCCTCCCAGATCAATGTCCAACTGCTGTCCTCCTCCCACCCACAGCTTTGTATCTAGCAAATGGCCCTGTCCATTGCATAAGACTACTGAGCCCTTCCTGAAATGGTACCTCAGAACCTTCTGGAAGGGGTATGAAGAACTGATGAATCTACCCATGAGAGGGGTTCACACAAGAAGCTGGGACCAAAGAACCAGGAAGTGAGGCTGGGCAAGTCAGAGAGGGCTTCTTCCTCTCATACCCTGAGCAATGGGGAGTGTCAGATTGTATGAGAGAAGAGACAACTCTTACATGCTAGCTACGTGACCTTTCCTAGAATGGGGGACTTGAATAAAGTGAGTGATTTTCAAAAGTCTCGAGTGAGATGATGATATGGTCTGAGGAGATAGCTCAGTGGGTAGAGCGATCCCACCATGCAAGAATGAGGTGCTGAGTCTGGATTCCCGACATCTACAATAGAAAGAGGAGCACAGTCTCACCAACGTGACTGCCTAAATATGAGCCAAATAAGGACCACAACAATAGACATGCCAAAGTAGGAGAAAGACCAGGAGGCCTCAACCCTCTACAAGAACTACAGGCAACTAAGGGATTCTGAGTGGGAGAATAGTCTTTCCCAGGGAAGAGCACACTGATTTGTTATCCTGTACCAATGCTCAGTCCTGAAAAATACATACAAGCTGCACTATACAGATGGAGCAAGTTGTATTTAGAAATGTATATGTCTATATGTGTGCGTTTAACAGCTATCAATAAAAAAGAGGTGATGAATTTGAAAGAGGGCAAGGAGGGGTGTACAGGAAGCTTTGGAGGAAGGAAAGAGAAGGGAGAGATGATGTAATTATACAATAATCTCAAAAATAAAAAATAATTACTTAAAAGCCTAGACACAGTAGTGTACATCTGTAACATCAGTATTAGGGAAACAGAGACGGGAGGATCCTAAGGGCTTGCTGGCCGGCCAGCCTGTCCTAACTGTTGACTCTCAGATTCACACACACACACACACACACACACACACACACACACACATAGAGTCTGTTGGAACAAGCTGGGATTATAGCCCAGCACTTAGGAAGCAAAGGCAAGTGGATCGGGAAGCAGGAATTGAAGATCACCCTTAGCTACAGATTGAGGCTACATGGGATGTAGCTCAGTGTTTGCCTCGCTATACAAAGTTCTAGATTAATTCTCTAGTCCTGGGCTGAGTGGGTGGGATGGACTGCTTAGGAGAATTTTTAGGGGCTGGAGAGATGGCTCAGTGGTTAAGAGCACCCACATGTCAGTTCATTACCAGCTGTCACCTTAACCCCAGGGGGATCCAATGCCCTCTTCTGGCCTGCAGAGACACAGAGCATAAACATGCATGCAGGCAAAATACCCCTCCACATATGTAATAAATAAATAAATAAAATTAAGCTGGGCATGGTAGCATACACCTTTAATCATAGCACTCATTTGGAAGGAAGATGCAGGTGGCTTTCTGTGAGTTTAAGGCTATCCAAGGCTACATAGTGAGACCCTGTCTCAAAATTAATTAATTTCTTTTATCACATGTACCTGTAATGTTTTTCAATTTCTTACTAATTTCTTCTTATTACATGTGTATTTGATGTCTTTTAATTTCTTACTTTTGTTTTCTTTCTTCCTTTCTTTCTTTCCTTTTTGGCAGAGTGTCACTGTGTAACCTTGGCTAGCCTGGAGCTTGCTTTATAGATCAGGCTGGCCTTAAACTCACAGAGTTCAACCTCCCTCTGGCTCCCGAGGATTAACGATATGAGCCATGGCCAGATGCAGCTTTGGAGAACTGCTGCTTTTCTTCCACCGAGGGTCTTAGGGACTGTCAGGCTTACACAGAAAACACCATCACCTGCTGGGTCAGCTCTCTGCCCCAAGGCTTCAGCTGTGAGCAGATGAAATTGTCTGAGAATGAGATACAGAACCATGAGATACAGAACCCCTGGGCTGCTCTGTGGAACCCGGGTAAACTGAGGAACCTATTTTAAAGAGCATAGGATCAGCGGGACAGTGGTGGTGCATGCCTTTAATTCCAGCACTTGGGAGGCAGAGACAGGCGGATTTCTGAGTTCGAGGCCAGCCTGGTCTACAGAGTGAGTTCCAGGACAGCCGGGGCTGTATAGTAAGAACTGTCTCAAAACAAGAAGCAAAAGAAATGAATACACCCTGTTGCTGAAGACACACACACTTTGATTGCAGGGCATGGAGGATTCTACCTAGAACTGACCTGAAAATGTCTTCCCTGCTGGCTAGCTTTCAAAGTGCTGTACAGATCATTGGGTGAGAAAGGCCATTAGTGGCCTTCCACAGCAATGATCCTGAATGCTACAGTACTGACCAGCCAGGCAAAATGTACCCATGGGTACAATAGTGGCATGAAGTTATAGAGGTAACCAACTAATTTCTGATTGGATTTGAGGACTGGATTTCACACAAGGGAATTCATACCAGGTACTGTAAACATGGTCAGAAGCCCATGGCCGTGAAGGACTAGGCCTTGGGGGGTGGGGGGTGGGGGGTGGGGGGGCACTATTACTGTTGTTTCACTGAAGTGGTCACATTGTCTTCTAAATATTCATGTTTATAGTAGCGGGTTAGTACTGTTGTCAATTTTGGCTAGAGAAGTTTCTTTAGAGTTAATTAATCCAGAAGATCACAACTGGACAAAGTGCTAAGAATAAACACCAAGCACTCAGCCGTAAATGGGACATCTATAGCCTCCTGCTGTCACCCAAGGCTCAGGGAACATTGCAGAAGAGAAATGGGCGGAAAGAGTGTGAGAGCCGGGGGATGTGGGGAAGAAGTGTGTGCTGACGCAGGCCTTTACGCCAGTATTCTGTGTTCAAGGTCAACATGGTCTGTAGAACAAGTTCCAGGCTAGTCAGAGCTACATAGTGAGACCCTGTCTCTCAAACAAACAAAACAAACTTGCACCTTAAAGGCTGGAAGTATGGCTCTTTTGGAAGAATGCTTGTTTAGCACACCTGAAGCCCTGGTTCAGTCCACAGCACTGCATAACCTGGGCTCAGTGGTACAAACCTGAAGTCCCAGCACTCAGTGGGTAGGAGAACAGAAAGCATTCAAGGCCATCCTTGGAAGATCAGAAATTCACAGTGATTCCTGGCTGCACAGGGAGTTGAAAGCCAGTCTGGAATACATGTGAACATGTTTCAAAAAAATAAAAGTTAAAAATAAAAAAAAATTATGCTGTAATAAACTCTCTCTGCCTAGGTACAATAATGCTCTCCCCTATTCACCTACAGGGGCTCAGCCATGGCCATAACCAGGAACATGAATGAGTATCCCTAGAATGGTCTCATATCCAATCAAAGACAAACTCTATTTCTTGAAGTTTCTGCTTTCAAGGCAGACTTTTGTGCATACTACATGCTGCTTTTTAATTTATTATTAATGTATTTTGGTATGTAAAATGTATTACATGAGTGTAGGTGCATGCTGGCCATGATATGCCCATGGAGATCAGAGGTCAACTTTCAGGCATAGGTTCTCTCCATCTGCCATGGGATCTGGAGCTCACACTTAGGTTGGCAGGTTTGCTTTACTCTCTGAGTCATCTCACATCTCATGTGTCATGTCCCTCCCCTTTTCCCACCACACCAATTTCTTTTTCTTTTTAATGACATAGTCTGAAGGGTCCAGGCTAGTTTTCTTGTTTAGGTGCCACAATCCAGATTTATCTGACTCTGTGTGTGTGAGAGAAAGAGGGGATAGGGGGAGGATCTCTCTACATCACTCTGGTTGTTCTAGAACTCACTATGTAGACCAGGCAGGAACTCACACTATGAGTCACTCTGTGACTTGAGCTCACAGAGATCCGCCTACCTCTGCATCCCAAGAGCTTGGATTAAAGGTGTGTGCCACCATGCCCCAAAATGATTTAACTGATTTAAGAATCCTTCATGATGTCCTTCACATTTCGAATTTAAGTCTGAGTATGTCGCTTTCCTGCTGAGTGCCCTACCCTGTTGCACACTGGACAAAGCCCCATTTTTTTAGCCCCTAAAGCTCCATGTGAAGTGGCCTAGCCTCTACACCTCCCTCTGTTTTGGATACCTGGGCCTCCTCCCAGTTGCTGAACAGACAGAAGTCTTAAATGCCTCCTTCTTCATGTATGGCAATTTGCAATTACATAGGGAATGTACCTGTCAATTTACTTGCTTAACAGCTGTTATCCTTAGGCCCAGGGAGAATGTGTCGCACAAATACCTCACAGCTAGCACTCGACCAGACACATAGTAGACAATAAATATCAGACGGATAAACGAATGGTCGATAGGTGGATGGCACAGATGTCAGGTGTCTCTTCGTGCTTTGAACTTCTATCTGGTAGGCAGTTGGGTATCACTTCAGCCACAAACTGCATTCTCCCTGACAGCTGTACATGGAGGTAGCAGGCCCAATGTCCCAACTTATAGCTGGACTCAATTAAAGATGGCATGAATGTCTTCACCATAGCAGGCTCCATTCACAGCGCCAGGGATGTTTGTTAGGGATGACTTAAAAAGTTAGCATTCTATAAATGATGTGAGGTCCATCATCCCAGATGCAGCTAAGATCATATGTAATTTGTCATACGTGCACAGATTAGGTCATCTGTGCACAGAAAGGATAAGATGGAGCCCAGGGCTGAGACTTATACAGAAATCCCCAAAGCAATGCCTCCAATAACTTAGTTGTTAGGGTTGTCAAAGCAGACAGAGGAGTGCACAGGCAGACAACACAGATGAATGAGACTCTGGTTCAAGGTTAGGCTGAGACAGCTGCTGTCACCAGGTTATGTACACTAATATTTTTGTGACACCCCCCTTCATTTATTTACTGTGAGCACATGTCTGCTTTCAGAGGTCAGAGGATAACCTGCAGGAGTTGATCCTCTCCTTCTACTCTGAGTCCTGAGATCAGGCTCTGCTCACCAGGCTTGATAAGTGGTAAGTGCCTTTATCAGCTAAGTCATGTTACCAGCCCTTACTGAAGGAGAATCATGGTTGACCCATCACAAGCTATTCTGGTACCCTAGGGGGGCTATCCTTGCAGGACTGTGGTCTGTAGACCAGCAGGGCAGTGAGAAGCAGATCTCATGGTGAAAACTCAGTGGTACTATGCAGCAGACTAGCCTGGGGCACAGAGCAGGAAGCTGTCTAGGGTGACACGCAGCTGTTTGAGGCAGGGGTATATGTGGATGTGTTGATGGCACTTGGGGCATGCCATCCTAGAGAGGCTCAGTCTGCATGTTTGGGAGCCCCACGCATGAGTGAAGACCAGGCATATGGAAAGACAAGGGAGACCAGATGCTTTTGGAACCAGCATGTGGAATCAGGTGCCATGTTTTTTCCCCAAGCTGCTTCCTCAGCCTCAACTCAGCCCTTTCCTCTGCAGTTCCAGCTTTCTTCTATCTAGAGCAGAGCATTCTGCATTCCCTCTTAAGTGGGTAGACACCAGAGGGCTGGAGATACTGATGAGGCAGTAGAATTGCAAGCGTCGCCTGAGAATGAATCTTAGAGGAAAAAAAAAGAGCCAGATAGGATGCTGTCTGAAGATGGGGGCAGTGTAAGCAGGTTGACATTGAGGGGAGGCAAAGTTAAAGATAAGAGGTAAGAAGAAATTTAGGAACAGCAGCTTAAGAATAAGATCCAGGAGACAGACTCCAGGCACAAGGGGATAGGGCTGGTTTGGAAGAGTAAAGAAATTGTTTTCTCTGTCACAAGATGGAAGGTGTATGCTACTCTCAACTAGGAGCTTAGTTCTTCAGGTTCAGAAGTTCAAATTCAAGTGTCTCTTAAGGGTCATACCTTCTTATCAGCAATTTACACCTCAACAAATGTAATTTCCCAGACTCTTTCTGACAGCAGGCTACTCTGCGGGGGGAAGGGGAGGGGGAACAGCCGTCTTACTAGATATGAGACTCCACAACGCAGCCTTTTCCAGACCAGCCAGTTAACCAGCATCTAGAGAGGATCCTCTCCAGAACAGAGGTCTCTTGGCCATGAGAACCCTAGCCTCTGACCAGAGCCTTGAGAACTGGGATCTAGGTCTTTCCAGGCACCTTGGTGGGGAGCTGTACATTTCTGGGTTTCTGCAAGACTCTGCTTGCAGTACTCCGCCCCCATTGGGAGGGCTCTTAAAAGGGCAACATCAGAGGCGGAGCCTTAAGGGTGTAGGTGGGGGCTGCAAGGATGCACCCCTTTTGCGCCTATCTGGGAGGGGCTATTGAGGAACCCCATGCTGGGAGATTGGTAGAGGCCCCTCATCCTGGCACAGGCTCTGACATGTAACTCATTTCCTTGGGGCCCATCTCAGCTCAGCCTGTCAGACTTATCTTGGGAGCACAGCCAGGACTGCTCTAGGCCCCCAGTAGGGGATATGGGAGTTGGAGGGAGGTATCTGATGTTAAACTGGAAAAGCTTCAGGAAAGTTAAAGCAGGCCAGACTGTAAGGAGTCTGCTGCCAGGAGTGGGGTTTCAGCCTAGGGGTGTGTCTGGTTGACATGCTCCGGCTGCTCTGTTCAGCAGGCTGTGCTCAGGTTGGTCCCTAAGAAATGCTGGGCCGGCCACACTTGCCTGACCTTTTGGAATCGTTGAAAAGCATGCCTTCTGGTTGATGATCAGTGGTTAGGACAAGCACCAGGTCCCAGTAGATTACTTCATACACCTAGCCCTGCATTTTGGCTCCGAATTCCTGGGTGTGGGAACCAAAAGCTTCTGAGGGACTCAGGGTTCTGACTCACTCCACAGGGCCTCTGGGGGTTGTTTGCTGAGGTAACCCAGGTAGCTGAGGTTGGAGATGGGGCAGTCAAGGTGCCAGGGATGAGGGCATTGGCTGTGGGCTGCTGAGGCAACCACCAGGGTGGAGTCAAGGTTATGTGGGCTCATTCCCAAGTACTTCCAGATGGGTCAGCCCATCCTCTAAACAAGGCTTGCATCAGCCAGAGCCACTGCTCCAAAAAAGGAGTATGGTTTGCTCTGGAGAATAAGCCACACCTTCCCAGCAGTCCAGTGGTTTTCGACCTTCCTAAGGCCACAACCTTCAATACAGTTCCTCATGTTGTGGTGGCCCCCAACCATAAAATTTATGCTGTTATCTTATTACTGTAATTTTGCTAGTTACAAAGCATAATGTAAACATTTTGGGAAACAGGGTTGTCAAGGGGGGTCGTGACCCACAGGTTGAGAACCACTGCAGCAGAGTGAGACCTGAGAACATGGGACTATGTTCTATTTTCCCTGTAATCTCTGCTCCCAGGGAGCTTAGCGACAGGGTCAGACTGAATATCCACCTGTCAACATCTTATATATGATGTGTGGGGAAGACAGCTATTTTTTGCTCTCCTCTGGTTTTGGGAACGAGGCACACATTCTGTTAAGACTACTTGGCCCACTCTGGGGAAGACTGACGAGAGGAGAAATGACTGACTGCTCAGGGTGTCTAGAGTCCAAGAGCAGGCTGCTCCAGAAAACCGGCAAGGTAAAGTCGGCTAATGAAGGGGAGACAAGAGCTGATGCAGGAAAGCAGAACCCTGTGCCCGAAGGCTATGGGCGTTAGGGTTGGGGAAAGCAGCTGTGGAGACCTAGGTCAGGCCGAGACAACACAGGGCCACCTAGACAGACTTGTAAGACGGACAGCCTAGCCTCCTGATCACGGTTCAAGCTGCTTTTCTTCAAACTGAATGTCAAGGTTATGGGAATGTGAATTTCTGGTCCTGAATTAACTACAAATGAGAGCAGCCTGGCTTTGTCCTCTTGTGCAGGCTGTTTTCCCAGGGCTAAAACCAATGGGCCATGGAACCTGCCTGGGACCCCAGCTGGCACAGCAGGCAAAAGAGCCACGGTGTTCACCCTTGTGAGCACCAGTTTTGATAGGCCTACCAAAGGCAAGGTAAACAAACTCCCTAGCCAAAAAAAAAAAAAAAAAAAAAAGAGCACATGGCCTCTTTCCTTGCTTGGTACTGGGCCAAAGCAGCTGAGGTGGGCTGAGCTAAAGGCCTGTCACTAACCAGGTCATACTCAGCTCCCAACCTCTCAAAGACACTCTGAGCCAGACTACCGCCTGGCCACACTACCTCATTCTCCCACTCTGGGACAGGTATAATCATGTTCCCACCCTACCTTCAGGGACCATTCGAAGATAAAAGGGAGCATCCAGAGGAAGCACTTTAACCTGCTAGGAGGCAAGCACTGAACTGACCTAAGGTGTCATTAGAGCTGAAGATACAGATCACAGATGAAAGGAGTTGGTGAAGAAAGCTTGAGTACCTGCCTTCCCTGGGGTGCAGGTGCCTAGCTATTAGGACACAGTGGGAGTTCCTGCACCCCATGTGCAAGTCTCCCCACATGGGACAGCTATAAAGACAGAAGCTGCTGTTCATAACCACAGCTCATGCTTTTGGACCTAGAGGCTCTTGTGGATGAGTGTCAGCTACCACAACCAGCCTTTCTCTTCCCAAGATGCCCTTCCTAGGGAAGGTAGGTGCTAGCAGGCTTTTCTATCATACTGGTCTCTAAGCTTCACTGCCTTTAGGCAGGAGTGAATTTACAGAGAATCCTAATCCTTGTTGTCCAGGTTTTCTAAAAAGTCTTTCCTAAACACACCTCTTACTAACACTACGGGCTCTGTATTAGTCTCAAAGGAGCTGTATTTGGGAGAGCAGCTCAGGCCCAGGGAGAACGAGCAGAGACAAGGGTCAAGCCTGGGGAGAGACTGGGGAAGTCTTGTACCCTTCCCTAGAGATGCTTTATTTTGTGGCTTCACCAGTCATCAGTGAAGAGACCCTTGGCCCGTGCGAAGAGATGGGAACACCTGCTCAGTACACAGCAGATGGTTCCCCAGCTGCTGTGCAGTCAGATGGGACAGGGTGTGGAGTGGTACTCGCCCTCTCCATTCCAGGGCAGGCCTGGGATCCCAGCAGGCAATAAGTAAGTCTGGCAAACTGGGAGGAGGCAGTGCTCAGGCCTCAGTGACCTCCATGTTCTGCAGCTGGTTCTCCAGGGTGACCTCCTTTGCTTTCTTTTTGCTGCCTTCATGTTGCTTCTTCTGCTTCTTCGATGGTTCCTGGTCAATAGGTGCAGGCTTCACAAATGGGATCAGCTCTTGGAGTCCTGGGAGAGAAGAGCCTGCTAAGTGACCTGTTACTTCTGTCAAAGCCCACAGACCTCGGTGGAGAATTTAGACAATGTTCTTTCAACAAAGGGGTACCCACATGAGAGAGGGACTGCTCTGCTCTTCTCTTCCCCACTCTCAAGTTAGGATCTGTATATTACACCCACACTATGTTCTCAGCACCACAGGGAAGGCGAATTATGCAGACTTAGGAAAATGGGGTGAAGATTTCAAAGGGTCACCTCAGAAGGTGTGAAGACGGAGGACTGTACCTGGTGGCATGAACTCCCTCAGCTTCTCTGGCACAACGATGCCTTTCTCTGTCTGGTAGTTCTCCAGGATGGCGCAGATGGTCCGGGTGGTAGCACACATTGTGGCATTAAGCATATGGACAAACTCCACCTGGGAAGAGCAGGTTCCACGGGGAAATTAAAGTCATCCCCCAGCTGCTCCTCCTGATGACCTGAACCATCCACTCAGCAGTAAGGCCCCCACTCCAACTCCGTAAAACTTTTTTTTTTTTTTTTTAACTGCCTGTAAGATTCCTCGTGTTTGCATTTGTGACAAGCAGGGGTCACAGTCTTTTCAGAGGATGTGGGGGAAGGAAGAAACCACCAGTGTGGACCCTCCTTTTAACCCACGCCAAACCCAACCTGGGACAGATCAGGCTTAGAAAACTGGGTCATTTTTGTTTTTTTGAGACAAAGTCTCAGTGTGTAGTTCTGGCTGTTCTGGAACACACTATATAGATCAGGCTGGCCTCGAACATACAGAGCCTGCCTAAGCTTCCTGAGTACTGAAATTAAGGGCATGCGCCACCACGCCCAGCTCTGGAGACTGGGTTTAAGAGAGGAGCTTACAACCTGACCTTCTTGGGCGAAAAGAGGGAAGACATTGCCTTCAACTTGTTCTGTGTAGAGAAACGGAGATTATTCTTTCTCTGGAGTTAAGGAAAACAAAGCCAAAGAGAGAAAAGCTTGAATTACTGTGTAGAATAGAGCTAGGCTCAGGTTTCTGTCTAAAAGAACCCAGTCCTGACTCAGCAGTTGTCTCTACTGTCTTTTGGATCTAGACTGAGCTGATTTTCTCACGATGCTGGAAACATACACTCCCAGGAATTAGAAGCAGAAAAAATGTGCCCTGTGTAGAAGGCCCTGCTGCCCACTTCCCAGAGGGGCTAACTACCTTATCCATCATCTTCTTGGTCTGACCATATCGGATTCGGAGTCGGCGAGCCTGGTAATCCGTGCAATTAGAACAGGAAACCAACTCACGGAAGGCACCTGAACCTGGGAACCAGGCCTCCAGGTCGAGCTTCTTACTGGCAGCGTGATTCAAAGAGCCTGTAAAGATACCCCTAGATTCAGGAAGGGCGGATGGGGTTTCTGGAGGCCCGCTGCAGGGAGCCTAAAGAACCCTTCACATCACATCACATCGAATGCCCAGAAGGGAAATCACACTCAGACCTCATCACCAAACGCTCCAGGGGAGAAGGCTGTGACACTTTAATGAAAGTGGGTAACTGAGAGCTATCTCTGTGTGTGGTGCCTCTGCTGGCTAAAGTGATCTGTGAGATGCAGAAGAGGGAGAAGGAAGAGAAAAGGGGCTCCATACCTGAGACAATATTCACAATGTGGTAAGGGATCCCCAAAGATTGATAGAATTCTTCTGCGGTGCGGATCATCTCGTCAAACATCTCCCACGACTTATTGTCATGAGGCGATGAGTACACGAACTGTTCAATCTGCAGAGAGGGCCAAGGAGACAGGACAGCAGTGAGGGTGAATAAAACAAAGGGCCGAAGTGGAGAGAGGTGCTCTAGCAGTGAGCTTGTCCCACAGGCCCCGGGGACAGGCCAGGCTGGGTCCCAGAGAAGAAGATCAGTGCTTAACTAGGCTGCAACAGCAGGGACAATGCAGTCTACAGAGTGTCACCATCTTGTGCTAGCTATTGCACGAAGTATCCAACACACACTAGCCTAACCAGCTTGGTGTTCGGTGAGCCTTGGAAGGTGGCTACCACCATTTGCTCTCTTTACAGAGGTCACACAGCTAGCAAGTGGTGGAATTGGCACAGGAGATTTAGGAAGCCTTGCTCTAGTCTATGCACAAAACACTGCATGAGTTCTCTAGGCTCTTCCCTACCAAGATATCTCAATGAATGGAAAAGCTGTATCCTGTGGGAAGGCAGATCACACCCCTCCTGGGAGGATCTGGATAGGGAAGCACAGAAAACTGACTGACTCCACTCCCATCAACTTACCTTCTCAAACTGATGGACCCGAAAGATTCCACGGGTATCACGGCCATGCGAGCCCACTTCCTGACGGAAGCAGGTAGAGAGGCCAGCGTACTTGATGGGCAGATCCTCTGGCCGAAGCCACTCGTCCCGGTGCAGAGCTGCGATGGGCTGCTCGGAGGTGGCAATCAAGTATTTCTCATCATAGGAGTTGTCATCAGACTTTTCACTGCCTTTGCCAATCACCTATAGGAGGAACGCATGCGAGGGAAGACCGTGTACGAAGCCCCAGGGAAGATGTAGCGATGCCTGGGGTGAAGCTGAAGCAGGGAGGCAGCAGGTCTGTCTAAAAAGGAGGCTCTGCTAGAGTTAAAAAAAATCCCAGCACTCGGGAATCTGAACCATAGGAATCTGAGGTCAACCTGCGCTATCTAGTAGAGCACTGACCAACACCCCACACACACACACACAGGACAAAACAACCCAACATTCATAAAACAAACAAATGAAATCAGGAGCCCTAAAACTTACTGAACAACTGCAAAACATATACTGATATTAAATGGTCAATGCTGGCAGATGTACAACATCTTATGCACTCAACAAATATTTGTTAAGTCCTTCTGCCAACGAACAGAAACCAACTCAGAGTGTCAGGCAGTCCAAAGCCGTGTTTAATGTCAGAGTCAGCTGATCAGAAAAACATTCTGAAATTCAACTTGAACCCTCTGGTTGTCCCAGGTTCAAGTAGAAGGTACAAGGATGGACGTTTCTAGTCTGCAGTAAAGAGTGGAAGTCTCAGGAAGTGGACTGGGAGATCAGTAAAAGGGCTTCTCTTCTAAGCTCTTAGTGATGAGCGCTTAACTTAAATATGTTACACAGCTTTCTAGGGGAAAGACAAAGGGCTCTGCTCTACACTAACATGGTATGTGCCAACCACATGTGGCTTTTAATATTGAAATTAACTAACATTAAAAACCTGCTGGGCTGGTGAGATGACTCAGCAGGGAAAGGCACCCGCTACCATGCCTGATAACCTGAGTACAATCCTCAGGGCCCATGTGGTCGGGAAAATTATCCACTGTCCTTCACGCCATGGCATGTACAAGCCTCCCCACGACAAATAACTGTAAAAAGTGTAACAACAAAAACCCACCAAAACATAAAAGAAAGCCAGACAACTCTGCAAACAGCTAGGTGTGGCGGCAAACATCCTAATCCCTGTACTCTGGAGACAGAGGGAGGAAATCACAAATGAGTGAGGCCAGCCAGGACTATGTAGCAAGACTGTCAAGCAAACTTGCAAGCAGGGCATTTCTGTAACTTCAATACTCTCACAAAAAAAATAAAAAATAAAAATAAAAAAATAAAGACAGACAGACAGACAGACAAACTTGCACCTCTTGGTGCAGACCTGTAACCCTTGCTACTCAGGAGGCTAAGGAAGGAGACTTTAAAATTCAAGGTATGCCTGGGTTAAATGAATTGAAGGCTAGCCTGAGCAACTTACAGAGACTCTGTTTCAAAATAAAAACAAGGGGGTGGGACTATAACTTCCCTTGAGAAACCCAGGGTTCAATCCCCTGCCTTAACAGTACTGCACAGCAAACAGAGAGACAACAAAAACCTCAAACAAACATTTGTGATCAGAAATACATAGAAAACCATACAACACAGTGAGCAGGTGGCTGGCTATGTGCAAGCCAAGGACAGAAGCAGCAGAAGAAAGCAACATGTTAACCTTGGACACTGGGCTCTAGAACTGTAAGAAAATGCCTTTCTGTTGTGCAAAACATGGTATCATACAAGATATCACAACTATGCTACTCAGTAGACTGAGATAGGAAGTTCAGGAATTCCAGGCCAGTCCCATCTACAAACAGTTTATCAAACCTGCTTCCTTGTTTACATGGGAACAGTGGAAGCATCCTACCATAGAAGAAAGCTGTGTGGAGAACATACCATGTCAGTCACCACTGAGTCTTGCAACTTAAAAAGTCAGTCTACCACATTCCTTACCTTATAAAGTTCTTCATCAAACTGGCTGAGCTGGGCCACTTCCTGCATAACCTCTTTCCTCATGAAGAAGGGGGTGTAGATTGGAGTGTAGCCTCGACTTCCCAAGGTACGAAGTGCATACTGGATGAGCGCTTGCTCCAGGAACACCAGGACCCCCTAAGGACCAGACACAGAAAACCGGGATTGAGTCTTGTCACCAGCCCAGTCATTAGAACCAACAAGCACAGGCAGGTCCATGAGACCAGACTGCAACAATAGCCCGGGATACTTATTTTAAAGTGGTATCTTATTTAGTTGGTTCATTAAAACCTCTTGTATGGAAACATTTACAATATTAACTGAACTCAATCTAAGAGACCAACTTGCAGGGTTTTGTTTTTTTTTTTTACAACTCAGATACCAGCTATGAAGAAGATAATCAATATAATTATGTTCAAAATTACTTAGCCCTGACCCTGTAAATTTTTGGTTTTAGGGTGTTGACATACATCTCAGATTGGGGTGTTATTTGGCTCCAGGAAAGAAATTTGCTCACCTCACTAATATAAATTTCTCTCAATGCTGGGATGGCATCTCGGTATGATGGTGGAAAATTTACTGTTGTGACTTACGGGCTTCGTTCTTTTCCTAAGCTGTGGGCATTGCCGGTTTTGCCTCCTTACCGCTATGGTACTTGGTGTATATATACTGCTATCTGGAACTGTCGTGATGAGTACCTCCCCAACTCCATTTCACCCATACAATCACAGATAACCATGCCAAAAATCAAAACAGAAGTACCCAGGAGATTCTTAACATCCAAGGCCAATAGCATATCACTGGGACGCCATGTCTAAAAGATTCAAGTAGCTGGTGGCTGTGTTCCACACTAGTAATCTTAGCACCTGGGAGGCTGAGGTAGCATTATTCTGAACCTGAAGCCAGCCTAGGTATTTAGTGAGAAATTATTCAATCAGGGTACTTGGATGGGTGTTTTCTGGGTTAATTCTTAAAACACCAGACTCATTAGTAAATGTAGAATGTTTAAGTGTGCAACATTTCCAAAAATTATTCTGCCATTTCCTTTTGGAAGAATTCCTGAATTCAAATGCCCTCTGCCCCAGTTAATCTGTGCCAGCTGATTACACCTACCATGCCTCAAAGCATGCTGGGTCGACTCAGACCGAAGGCTTATCACACTGGGTTCTGAGTCTTTGTTACTTGTCTGACTGTCCAATTACACTGAGCTCCTCAAAGGCAGAGACTGTTCTGATTCAGTCAGCAAAACATATTCATTATGAAGGATCACTGAGTGGCTTTTGTTCTATGGAATCTGGGTAAGCACTCTCTTGCCTCAGAAGGAGAATCGTGTCTAATTGCCATGCACGTTCACAAGCAGGCATCCGGTTCAAGTAGAGGATTTGTGAGCCTCTTCAAGTATGAATATGCGCATTTATTTATTTATTTTATTTACTTATTTATTTATTTTTCGTTCCTTCTGTATTCCTTACCGGTTCCCAACTCTTACCTTCAGGAAGTACCCTCGACTACCAGCCACCACGGCTCCCTTTTCGCCTTCAAAGCCATCCACCATCACAACCAGGTCCACATGGGAATACTTCTTTCTGACTGTACAATCACCCCAAATACGCTCTACTTTGTTGTCTGCATCCTGAGGAAACAAAATGGAGAAGGGACATATAGCAGAGAACACCAGAGCCTTTGAGTGCATCCGTTAAACCAAACACCAGCTTCGGGTCTCATGTACAACCAATGAGGAAGGGAATTTGCTACCTGACAGACAAGTTACAAAGTCAGAGAAGCAGTGCAGTCAGCAGACTTGGAACCTTGATTTGCTCAGAGACCTATAGTATATTCTCTCTTTACCCTTTTAAATGGCTTTCCCAAAACCCTACACAAGAACTGCCTCTGACAATTGGCATCACCTGGGGTACAGAGGAGAATGCAGGACTTTTTCTTTGTGGGGCTCTCATTGGTCTCTGAGCCACATGAGGGTGGGCTCCAGGCCCTGACCTCGGTCTGCTCAGGCTCCAAGGCCTCCACGTACCCCAGCCGGCAGTGAGTTCAGTGTTCTCAAGGGAATGAATGAAAGAGGCACAGATGGGCCCTGCCACTGCTGGGGTGTCTGGGAACAAAGGCTGGGCTCAGAGCAGCTTTGTGCCGGGGAAGCTCCCGCTCAGCAGGAAACTTTTATCATGCAGATTTCCCTTCAACTTGCAGCTTTCCAGTGGGGTGTGGGTGAGGGGTTAGGTTGATTTAACAGATCCCTCCCACAGGACTTACTGCTACCAGGGGCAACAGGCCAGGGAGGACAGCAGCCCCATTTAGAAGAGATTTCTGGGCCGGGAGTCTCCTCCTACCTGCTGTCTCTACCACTTCCCAATCGGGCAGGGATCTGACTCCTGCAATGCTCAATTGGTGGGCAGAGGGAACACACAAAGACAGGCTTTTCTGACAGAGAGCCAGCCTTCCATCTTTCCTCCTACACCGACAGGCAATCAGGGAGGGGAGCCCCTGCATGGCCCAGCCCCACCTACCTCATCGTTACTAATGGGCACAGAGGGGTGCAGAAGGTTCCCGATCTCTCGGAGGTTCTCAAATCGTTCTGCTTCCAGCTTTATCCGCTCCCCATCACACTTCTGGATGGCTTCATCAATGAGGAGTCGGACTTTTTTAATTTGTGAGACTTTGAGGGCCTGCAAAAGAACAAACCCAGAGAGCGAGGCATCCGTAAAACGTCAGCATCTCAACTGCTGTCCTCTAGTGACAACTCTCATGGTGATGCTTTCTCTTTTTTACTGGAGGAGGGGTGTATGAGGGATCATAACTGGGGCCTAGAATATGCTAGACAAGCACTCTACCCACGATAACATTTAAAAAGTGGACAAGGAAGCCTAGTGCGGTAGCGCACGCCTTTAATCCCAGCACTGGAGGCAGAGGCAGGTGGATTTCTGCATTTGAGGCCAGCTTTGTCTACAAAGTGAGCTCCAGGCCAGCCAGGGCTATACATAGAAACCCTGTCTTGAAAAAAACAAAAACAAAAAGCAAAAACAAAAACGAAAAAAAAAAAAACAAAAGTAGAGGAATGGTACTCTGCACCTGCTGATTCTAGCAACTAGGAGGATTATAAATCCAGGCCAACCTGGGCTACACAGTGATACTGTCTCCAAAAAAATGTACACACCTATAATCCCAGCATTTAAGCCTGAATTACAGAGTCTGAAACCAGTCTGGGCTTGATGAGACCCTACATCAAAATAATAGTAAGTACTAAATGGCAAATTATTCTACGCTGGTGAAATGAGCCAATTCAAGCCGAATTAAAGTATAGAAGGCAGGTTTATTGGGAAGCGGCTCTCCAGTGGGTTCACTGGTCCTAAGGAACTGAGGCCAGGGAAGTCTCCATGGAGAGGGAGACAGAGAAGAAGGGGGAAGAGAAAGACAGAAAGAGTGTGTGCGAATAGGGACAGAGAAATTTAGAGAGAGGAAGACGGAGACCAAAATGTCTGGATTATATAGGGAGGAGCTTCTGGGGGGAAGGGCAGCCCAGCCCCTAGGCTGGAAAGTTTAGGTGGTATGCCAGCCATGACCTGTAACAGGTAGGGGACTGAGGGATGCTGGGAGAACATGAAGGCCTGGTCCCCTTTGGTATGTTCAATATGCACCTCAGCACCTTGTCTGGGTTCTGAAACCCAACACTAAAAAACGAATGCATTTAAGAACAGAGGTTGATTCAACAGGTCACACAGTCTTGCCTTTTAATCCTTGAGCATTCCCCCCCCTTTTGGGGGGGGAGGGGAAGAGATGACCATCCCAGGAGTTTGATCCCTTAACATCTAATTTTCTAGATTGAACCAGTTTAGCACTCTGTTATGTATTCCCATTCAAACTTCTCTAGGAAGATAAGAACTTTAGGAGGACCAAGAGACCCTGTCTTAAATTTGTCTGATATCCCTTACTGTAGACGTTTCAAACTGTGCTCTAATTTCTCAGGGGAACCCTTACCAAGCCCAGCTAGAGGAATGAGCCCCAAGCCCAGCCCTCCACACATAGCGACTTTGCATTTATGGTTTACACTCTTGTTGTGTGCTAAGGATTTCAAAGAACAGTTTGGTGACAAACACAGAAAATCACCGCCCTGAAACCGCTGCTTACCTAGAGCAAATTGAGAAATCCCCTGCCTTTGTGAAAGAAAGCAGGAAACAGAGCTAACACAAACCAACTAGTGCCATGCCTTCTCTTCTCTTCCTTCACTGTCTCCCTCCATCTCTCTCCTATGACTAAGGAGTCTCAGGGACAGAGGGTAACAAAAGCAGGTAGGAACAGCCCAGCACAGGATGGAGGCTTTCACACTGCTGCATGGATATAGCTCCAGCTCTTCCTGCCCAGGAATGAGGTCACCACAGAACAGTCATCAGAAAAGGAGAGAAACCTACAGCTAGCGCATCTGCAGTGAGGACATCAAAATCCAGCGCATCCTCAGGGACGGGCTCGTCATCTCCCACGGGCTCTTTTTTCTGCGGGGAGAAAGAAAAGGCAATTTAATTAAGATAAAAATTCTGACATTGTTTTATTAAGTACATGCCAAATCAACACATCATATAAGCTAATCTCTAAGAACAACCCCAGCAATATGCTAAGGGTTAAAAATGGATCCCAGGTAAGGAAAAGAAACAAAGAAATCAGGGCAACATGATAGAGTGAGGGAGGACACCTCCCTCACCCCAATTTCTGTGCTCACTACTTGTTAGCCTATCAAATCACTTCTGATCCCAATACACAGTCAAACTCTTAGCGGCGCTGTCTGTGAAGAGGATCTAAACCATACTTGGGTAGGGGTACATATGACACAAAAGTATTCATGACTAAGGGATCTCTGACCTGTAAATGATTAATCAGCATGAGTCCCATAGGAATAAAACTGTTACTGATATCCATTTTCACAGTCAAAAGTAGAACAAAATACTGCCAAAGGATGCAAGATATCATGAAGAATAATGTGCCAAAATTCTAGGTTGGACTTCATGCTGCACCCTTCATGCCCATGTATGTGTATAAATAAACACATTCCAGTCTCCATGGACTCCTACATACATGTGGCATTCACTCAGACACATAATAAGATATTTTAAAGAAATAGGTTCACTGGCAGAGTGCCTAACAAGATGCAGACAGCATGTATGTGCTCCTTTCAAAGCAGGACTATAGTAAGACAAAGATCTCTGCAGCCTGGTGGGAAGACGCCTTCCTGCCAATACAGGTTGGGCCCAGATAAGCAGCAGAAGGGATGGCTTGCTGGAAACGGAAGATGAAGCCACCACAGGGTCACCAGTAGGGCCTCTTGGTGGCCTCCCCCCTTCCCTTTCTTTTTAAAATAATTTCTCAGAGCCAGGCAATGGTGGTTCACACCTTTAATCTCAGCACCTGGGAGGTAGAATCTCAGAGTTCGAGGCCAGCCTGATAGCGTGAACTCCAGGACAGCCTGGGCTACAGAGAGAGACCCTATCTTGGAAAACCAAACCAACCAACCAACTAATAACTAACTAACTAACTTCTCCCTGGTAAGAAATTCGGTATCACAGACATTAGACACAGGGTTGGAGCGCCCCTTCTACCAGCTGAGACAAGACGGACGAGCTCCCCTCAAGCTCTTAGGCCTCAGTTCTCTTACCTTCATTTTCTCACCAATAGTTTTGCTGCATAAATTCTTCAGCTTGTTCAAATTGTCTGCTCGAAATCTGCCTAAAATTGAAAAAGCTGTATGTCAACAATGCACTCTTCATTAAGATATCCCCTGACCAGGTTCCTCCTACAAACGCTTTGTGCTATGTATTAAAGGCTTGGTCTTCAGTTTGTCAAAATATGAAGGTGGTAGACCCTCTAAGAGCTGGAACCTAAAGGGAGGTCACAGATACTAGCATCATGCACCAAGGGCAGGAGGATATATTTATCTTTCCTTTTTCTTTGCTTCCTAACTGCAACAAGGTGAGCAGCTGAGGTGAGTGGCCTTCTTTTTTTTAGACAGTCTTGCTACATATACATAGCTTTGGCTGGCCTAGAACTTGCTGACCATCCTCCTGCCTCTACCTCCCAAGTGCTGGGACTACAGGAAGGTACCACCATATTTGACTTCTTCCATCTTTTTTGTTTGTTTTTGGTTTTTGAGTCAGGGTTTCTCTGTGTAGCCCTGACTGTCTTGGAGCTAACTCTGTAGACCAGGCTGGCCTCGAACTCAGAGATCTGCCTGCCTCTGCATCGTGAGTGCTGGGAGTAAAGGCTAGCACCACCACACCAAGATCTTCCATTTCTTTGAGTCTTCTCAGTTAACTGTTAGTAACAAGAAGTCGACTAACCCAGTGCGCGCGCCTTTAATCCCAGCACTCGGGAGGCAGAGGCAGAGGCAGGCGGATTTCTGAGTTCGAGGCCAGCCTGGTCTACAGAGTGAGTTCCAGGACAGCTAGGACAAAGAAATCCTGTCTCAAAAAACCAAAAAAAAAAAAAAAAAAAACAAGTGGAAAGCCGGACAGCGGTGGTGCACATCTTTAATCCCAGCACTTGGAAGGCAGAGACAAGCAAATCTCTTGAATTCAAGGCTAGGCTGGTCTACAGAGGGAGTTCCAAGACAGCCAAGGCTACACAGAGAAACCTTGTCTCAAAAAAAGGGGGGTGGGGGATCTGGTATAGTGGCACACTCTTTTAACCCCCACTAGAGAGGCAGAGGCAGGCCAGTCTAGTCTACATAGTGAGTTCCTGAACAGCCAGCACTAGAGAAACCCACTCTCAAAAAAAACCCAAGTCAAACCAAACAAAAAAACCTAGCAAACAAAAAAACAAAACATACACATACACACAAAAATGTGGAGAGTGACTGAGATACCCAAATTTTGTGACCTTCGTATGCACATGCACACACATACACAGCATACAAACATATACTTTTAGTCCCAGCACTCTGGAGGCAGCCTGACCATCTACATAGCCTGTTCTAGAAGAGGGAGAGTATAGAGAACAGTCATCTATCTGCGGTTGACTGAACGATGAAGATGGGAAACCAAAGAACTTGGAGGTATATTGTGCTTTAAGGCTGCATGGTCCACTGTGTAATCTTTAGCTATATGTGACAACCACTGAGCATTTGAAATGTAGTAAGGCCTAAATGAGACTGCTTAAAACACACATTAGATTTTGAAGACCTGTAAAGCAGAGAAACGACGTAAACTATTTCAGCAAATCTGAGTATGGGTTAATGTGGATCTTAACATGGCTACTCATGAAACCCACAATTTTCACATTCCACAGGCTTAAAGAAGACTCTGAGGAAACCATGGTGTTTAGAAAACCTAGGTGTAACTGCTTTGTACACTGTGATACAGAAGGGTGAAGTGGCCTGGCGCATCTTCCATCCTGCCTCTAATTATATTCTGGAACTTGGGGTGAAGAAAAGCATCATGTTCACTCTTGCTGTCTGGGACAGTTTCCTGCCTCATTGTGATAGAGAATGATAAACAAGAAAAGTGGCGCCGGGCAGTGGTGGCACACATCTTTAATCCCAGCACTTGGGAGGCAGGGGCAGGTGGATTTCTGAGTTCAAGACCAGCCTGGTCTAAAGAGTGAGCTCCAGGACAGCCAGGGCTACACAGAGAAACTCTGTCTGGAAAAACCAAAAAAGAAAAAAAAAAAAGAAAAGAAAAGTGGCATGTCCAGCACACTGGCAAAGATGGCCTGTTTCTGATTGTCCAGACAAGCTCTACTCAGCTCTATACTGCCTGTACACAAGCTTGAGGTAAGAGACCAAGGCGGGACCTTCTGAGGCTCACTCACTACAGGCACTTCTGGCCTCTTTAGCTCCAGTCCCCTTTACCTTTTTTGGAGTCAGTATTGTATCTGTGACTCACAACCTAGCCCTTTGGTATTTCTCTGAGACAAGAGTGTAAGACTTAGGCCTGCAAACCCAAGGGTGAAATCAGCATTGCAGAAATCTAAGAGGGACTAGACTAAAAGGAGAGCTGTTTGGTAAGGAGAAATCTCATTCTATGAAGAGGACACGCAGCACATTCCAGAGGACAGGGTCCTTGTGGTTGGCTGCATATTTCAGATACACTGAAATCAAGCAGTCTAGAGGCCAGCAAAGACAAATGCCCCCAAATGTGGCCTTATTCCACTGCTGTGAATTAAGAAGATCTGCTGCTCAACATAAGGAGTCACAGCTGTGGTCATTACAGACCACTGTGTTCTCCATGGAGTCCTATGGGCACCATCAAGTCTCCCCAACAACAAATGGAGAGAGTTGTTAATACTTGCTTGGAAGCTCATGGCCCTTACTGGGAAGAAGCATAGTCTCAGCTCTTCCTTGATACTGGTTATAAGATCTTGCTGCCACCAATACAATAGTGATAGGGGAAGAACTGCATTCTTACCCTTTAATCTGAAGTTCAAGATGTGAAAGAGCTGAAACACAACATGTCCGAATCCACCATGACTAGCCAGAGACTCCTGTGATCCTGGCTATTTGGGAGACTGAGGCAGTTAGATCACAAGTTCAAGGTATGCCTGGGCTACAGAATGGGTTCAGAATGGGCTACTTTATCCTTAGGGAGACCTTGTTAAAAATAAGTTATCTATAGGGCTGGGGGGTGGGGGGACAACTCAACAGAGTGCTCATTGCTCCTGAACAGCCCAGGTTTAGTTCCGAGCACACACAGGGCAGTCACAACCACCTGTAGCTCAGGTGCTAAGGAGACCCAAGACCGTCCACAAGCTCTTGCATGTATGTGGGATATACATATACACATACACATAGGCAAATACACATAAGATAAATATTTTAAAAATATTCACAGCCAATTAATCCAATGAGGTATCTTTCATCATGGGGACCTGGTGTGTGCAATGGCTTCAAACAGCATCCTCCTTGGAAGTATATACAGTCTGTGATTTGGATTGCTCTAAGAGATATAGAGTTATCTGATGGATATTCATGTCTCTGATCTCATGATGTCCCCAGTCTATACTCTAGATAGGTATGCAGAGTGCAATGTTAAGCCTCAAGACACAGTGGCCAGGTTCACACTGGCCAGATCATTGTGTACAACTGCATCATCTTGCAGAGTAAGGCACATGTGATGGAAACCTTATATGGAGTCAAGTTCAAGTTTCCTGCTTGCCAGAAAATCAACATCTCAAAGTAAGGCTTCACATTTTACTGAGGATGAACCCGAAGACCTGGTAGCTGAGAAGCAGCTTCTTCCCAGTGACTGGCCCCCTATCGTGACAACCCAGCACTAGTGACAGCTTTGTCTGTGCTGTTCCACTCCAATAATCGTGTTCATTAATGAATCTCATAACCAATCAAAAACCAAAATGATGATTTTTCTCCCCCTAGAAAAAAGTAAGAAGAGGGCTCTGGACATTGAAAGCCCTGGATTTAATATTCAGCCCAGTAGTAGCAATGATGATAATTTTTAGAAGAACCCTGGACACAGAAGATCTTCATACATGGGACAAATGTTTGTCACACTCTTACCAAGTATGAATTGTGTTGCTAAGGACTGGAACATTGTGTGTATCTGCATACGTGTTTATGTCTGCTCATGAGCTTTAAAAATTACAGGAGGCCATCATTTTAGACTATGCTCCTGTACTCAGCTCCAACAAACCATATTAAAAACCAGAAAGGATACAGCCCATGTTAAAGCTCCATATCAACAAACTGAAACTATTCCCTGTTTCTATCTTGCCATCTTACAGGGAAACTTAAGTTGGCTGACCTGCTTTTTGCCTTTTGATTTTACATTCTTCAGCCAGCCAACTCCTTCTGCTCAGCTCATTGAAATACATAATTGTTTCATAGAATTAAGTGTTACTGATTCTAAAACTGGCAACTGGGTGTAGGGCCTTTAATTCCCAAACACAGAAGAAGGTGGACCATGTGAGTTTGAGGGCAGCCAGGGCTGCATTGTAGTAAGAGCTGAGACAGCAGTCTCAAATCTCAAAAGTTAGAAAATAAGAAGGCGCAGGGCAGTGGTGGCACACGCCTTTAATCCCAGCACTCGGGAGGCAGAGACAGACGGATTTCTGAGTTTGAGGCCAGCCTGGTCTACAGAGTGAGTTCCAGGACAGCCAGGGCTACACAGAGAAACCCTGTCTCAAAAAACAAACAAACAAAAAAAAGAAAGAAAGAAAGAAAGAAAGAAAGAAAATAAGAAGGCATGGTTGTGTATGAGTATATTCCCAGCTGCTCAGGACACTAGAGAAGACTGCCAGTTTAAAGACAGAATAGGCAACACAGCAAGAACCTAGCTACAAATACATACATACATACTACAAATACATACATACATACATACATGAATAAGGTTGTGCAAAACTCAGTGGTAGCACACTTATCTAGAATGTACTAAACCTTAGGTTCAAACACTGCAAACACACACACACACACACACACACACCCTTTAAGCCTAGTGGTACACACTTGAAATTCCAAAATAAGGTACGTAAGAAGCAGAAATCAGTTTAAGGCCAGCCTCACTCCAAAGGGACTACATGAGACGCTGTCTGAAAAAAGTAAAATCTTTTCCTTAAATATGCATTTCTTTAAAAAAGGTTTTTATCCATCTACCTATCTCCAGTTCTGCTCAGGGCCCACCCACCTGTTCTCTCCCAAGTTCTGGTCCTTTTTTATAACTGTCAATAGTTCCTAGTCTGATTAGTGCTCACTACCTTTAAAGCCAGGTGTGGCAGCACAGATCTGCACCCCCAGCTGAGAGAAAGGACTGCTTAAGCCCATGAGTTCTACACTAGCCTGGACAAAATTGCCAGACCTCACCTCAAAAACAAATGCTCACTTCTTTTTTAAAGCTGTCCCTTAATTCCTGTCTATACTATTGATCCCTAAAGAACCTACCAATTATCTCTTCAGGTAAGGGCCAAAATTTCCTAGATATGTATATTATACACAAGAGACCACTAACATATTTAAAGTCATATTAGTAAGATTAGATAGATACAGAAATCTTGATATTCCTGATTATGATTCAAGACAAGGTGCTCAGAACACCTATGTTTTGTTTTTGAGGCAGGGTCTGCTGGCTTTGAAATGCATATCCTCCTGCCTCTGTCTACCTTGTTAGGATAATATGTGAATGCAACCAAGTCCACCTCAGAGTATTTTCTTTTCTTACTTCCTTTCAAGAGAGGATCTCATATGTAGTGCTGACTGGCCTGGAACTCACTATGTAGACCAGGCTAGTCTCAATCTCAGAGGTCCACCTGTTTCCACCTCCTTGAGTGCTGGGATTAAAGGCAAGTACCCCCCCCCCCCGTTATTTTTATCTTAAAAACGGGGGAGGGGGTAGGTTTTCAGTTTAAGCCAATTCAAAACTTTAGATTGAGTGTAGACTCTGACAAACTACCCTATTAGAGTACCTGAAGCATACACAATGAGTATACAACTGTCAGCTAAACAAATATTTTTTTGATACCCAAGAACCTTTTTAACAGTAAAATCAATGTCCCCAAAAGATAAAACCATAACACCCAGGTGGGCATGGTGGCACACACTCTTGATGTAAGCATTCCCAAGGTAGAGGCAAGTGGATCTCTGAGTTTGAGGCCAGCCTGGTCTACAAAGCAAGTTCCAGAATAGCCAGGGCTACAGAGAGAAAGAAATCTTGTTGTTTTGTTTGGTTTTGGGGGGTAGGGGGAGACACTCTTGGATGGTTCGATTGCCTCTGCAGTGCTCTTATAAACCAGGCTCTCAGCTGGTTGCAGGACTATTGCATCAGACAAATCAGTCACATGCCACTGACAACATCCGGTCTGCCAGGTGATCACTTGGAGGCAGAGGATTCCAGGGTTTCTTTTAATTTCATGAATGATGCTGGGTCACTTCTACTCTGCCATCGTCATTTCCAGAAAGCTACCACAAATCACAACCATCCTCAGTAATTACAAGCTTTTTCTTGCCCTTACAGCACCCCTCCCTCCTATCTGATCTAGCATGGAAAAGGCAGATTTTTAAAGTTATGCCCACAAGGCTAGAGAAATGGCCAAGCTTCGGGATCACTGCATTTAGCCAAGAGTAACCTCCAAAGTCCCCAAATGGTTCGAATGGGGTGGAGTAGTCTATGGTGCTGCAGAAGTCACTCAATCTGAGAGAACATCCTTTGATCCCACCAAAACAGGGAGGACTACGCTGGGTTTGCTAAGAATGAATAAAGCACTGGGAACGACCAAGACGTATGGCAAAGAAATTCCCAGCCCACCCCCAAGTAAAACTCCAGCTCTGGCTTGCTTGTAGCTACGCAAGGGCCTGACAGCTCTCCCTGCGCGTGCGTGCTGCTCCTTTCTGAGACACTGGCGGCAGTCAGCACAGAGCACGCGCGAGGAGGGACCCAGGCCACCGGAGCTGCAGGAGAGGGGGGGCAAGCCCGGTTCCCAGCTTGTTTTACGGACAGGTGGCGTTAGAGCCAGCTAGTCCCGGAAGCATCTGACAAAAGCTGTAAGCTGTGACCTCTGACGCGATGAGTGATTCGAGGGATTCAAGTGATACCGCGAGTTCCTGGTACTTACATCGTCGCCACTCACTGTCTGCTTTCACCAGCTGGTCCACCAGCCTCGGGTCCTTGAAGCGCTTCTCCTGCGTCTCTCGAATGAGGGCTGGGTCCCCTCCTTTATCCACCCGAAACAAATCCAGGTCCAGCACCATCCTTCGGTTTCACGAGTTAACACTAAACGAGAACCGTACCGCAGTAAGCTGCGTGTGAACGACGCACTGCGCAGGCGCGGAGAGGTCTCGGGGTGGGGGTGGGGGGGAAGGAAGTGCCTAGCTTGCCGGAAGCCTCAGTGTTAGGCGGGGTCCGGACGGAGTGGTGTAAAGTAAAAAGGGCGTAGCCTTCTGCCTGGTGTTTCTCATTTGAACCCCTTTCTGAAAGGCTTTATGATCACCCCCATGAAATCGTCAATGCCTCAGTTTCCTCTTGTTAAGGGAACATTTTGATGTGGACCGAAGCCTGTCACTGACCTGGGGAAGCCAGTGCACCTTGCAGATGCCAGTTTCCCTCTATCTTGGTACCAAAGGACAGCTCCATACTCACCTAGTTACCTACCCTCAAGATTCTCCAGCTCTGGGCGTTTTGTTTTGATACAGGGTCTCACAGTGTAGCTCTGACTAGTAACTATGTAAACCTGGCCAGCCTCCAACAAAATGTTGGGATTAAAGGTGTGCGCCATTTCACCCTTTATTATTCTTTTTATACTAGCCCTACTCCCCAACAAACCTTTGCCAAGCCCCCTGAGATAAAAGGACAAGACTAGAGACCCTGATGGACTTAATAAACACAGACACTGAGGGAGACTAGGGGGCAGGGTAATCTGATCGTGCCTCATCCAGGTTTCCTGCAGTTTTGGCTACAGTTTGATGTTTAAAACCAGGGGAAGAAGGGCTGGGGGTCAGGAGATGAGTCCATGTGATGAGTACTCCTCTCTACTCACATGCCCCCTCCCCCAAATCCAATAGAACTTTGTAAGAAGTTGTAGCTTATCTTTATGATTGAATATGTTTATGTAATTTGAGCATTGCCAAGTTTTCTATAAACACATTCAAGTTACTTTTTGTTGTTTGTTTTGTTTGTTGAGATAGAATCTCTCTACATAGGCCTGGCTGTCCTGAAAATCACTGTTTAGACCAGGCTGGCCTGAAACAGATGCCTGCCTCTGTCTGGGGAGTGCTGGTATCAAAGGGGTATGCTACCAAGCCCAGGCTACTTACTCCTGTTACCCTTAAAGGGAGAAGACATGGCTTGAAACTACCTCCCTTGGCTAGATATAATAGTGCATGTCCATGATTCCATCCCTTGTGATGGGGAGCAGTGGTGCATGAGTTCAGGGACAGCATGTCTCAAAAAACAAAACCTGGTCAGGCTTAGTAGTAGATGCCTTTTATCACATCAGAGGTGGAGATCTCTATAAAGATAAGGCCAGCCTACTCTACATCTTGAGTTCCAGGCCAGACAGAGCTATATAGGGTGAGACTCTGTCTCAAAAACAAAACAGACATACAACCAAACCCAAACCCTACCACTCTCATATAGTAGGAAACATTAACTGACATGGAACCCACAGACCTGCTCTACCCTTCTTGTATCTTTCCCATTCCTAAAAAGTGCACTTTCCTGAATATCTAGCAGCCAGAAGCCTGGGAAATGGAAAGCTGCCGAAGGAAATTATAATAATAAACGTTAAGAATAGAGAACTGCAGTCTTTGCAGAAAACACATGAACACTGTCACCAAAATGTTGGGGTCACTGAACCCCTGTGAGGGCAAGATCTGTGTAATCTAAGGTATTAAAACAGTGGTGGGTGCTTGTGTGGGGTGGGGCGTAGGGAGTGCCTCTGGACCGGTTCTCTATAGTGTAACTCCAGAGATTACTTTGAAATTCTGGCCTCTCAAAAAACAACGAAACAAACTTCCTCTAGGTATTTTCACTATGAGTTTTATCATTAATTTATAAATACCTCTCTTTGGGCTGGATAGATGGGTCAGCAGTTAAGAATGCTGGCTTCTTTTTCAGAGGACCCAGGTTCAATTCCCAGAACCCATGTGGCAGCTCACAACTGTGTGTGACTCTAGTTTCAGGGGATCCCTCAAACAGACATTCATGCAGACAAAAACCACCAGGGCATATGAAATAAAAATAAATTAATTACCAGAAAGTGATAGGTTACTAATTTAATCCCAGCACTGGGGAGGCAGAGATAGGCGGATCTCTATGAGTTCAAGGCCAGCCTGGTTTACAGAGCAAGTTCCAGGACAGCTGAGGTTACACAGAGAAACCCTGTCTTGAAAAACCAAAGTTAATTAATTAATTTATTTAAAAATAAGGCTTTCTAAGTAATTCTAGTCTTTTAAGAAAAATATAAATAAATAAATAAATAAATCTCTTTAAAAATTCTTGCGCTAGGGCTGGCTGGTGAGATGGCTCAGCAGGTAAAGGTGCTTGACTGGAACCTTAAAAAGTCTTGAGTTCAATCCCTGGTATCCAGAAATTGAAAGGAAAGAACTGACTCCCATGTTGCACATGTGCCCTCCCAACAAGCATGACATAAATAAAAACGTAATATGATTGAAATACTCATGCTACCTGGGAAGTATACCAAGCAGCAGAGCAGTACAGTCTGTTTGTCAGTTTAAGGTCAGGATTTTACTGCTGAAGGGAACTAGCTGTCTCTTTTCCTTCTCTCTTACTTTTCTTTTTCTCCTCTTCATTTCTTTCTTCTCTTCTTTCCTCACTTCCTCCTCCTCCCAGCCCCCACCTCCATACTTTCTCAAGTCTTACTGTGTTCTGAAGCTATCCCAAGACTGTGACCTTGTAACCAAATGCAATGAGTTCACATCTGGTAAGTGCAGAGCCATAAACCACAATTAAAAGTCAGGAAGAAGCCAGGCAGTGGTGGCTCACCCCTTTAATCCCAGCACTCGGGAGGCAGAGGCAGGTGGATTTCTGAGTTCGAGGCCAGCCTGGTCTACAGAGTGAGTTCCAGGACAGCCAGGGCTATACAGAGAAACCCTGTCTTGAAAAAACAAAAACAAACAACAACAACAAAAAAGTCAGGAAGATGTGCAACCTTGGATGAGTAAGGAGAGCAATGTCTTTGTGTCCTGGAGGCAGCCTGGACGTAGGGCTGTGCCGGAAGCCTGTCCATACTCAGATAAAAAGATCACTTTAGGTAAACAGGCACTTTCCTGAGTGTGCTCATGATACTGAGCCAAGGCTTCAAGAGGCCCAAGAGATGAGTCATCCACTCAGTCCACCAAAGAGACAGGAGTCACAAAGGAAAGAAGATGGGGGTTTTCATCGACATGATCACTTTGGGAAGAACAGAGAAATGGGTTGAGTGACCCTCAAGTCTGTCTCCAAGTCTAACAAGAACAGGGACTTAGCTCCTCTATAGAATCCTTGCCTCATACACTCCAGGCCCTGGTTCAGATTCCAGCACTGAAAGGGGGAGAGGTGGAGCAAGACAAGGGAGAGGAAGGAGGGTCTTGGGGTCTATATGGGGCAGAGACAGAGCACATAGTCCTGGTTGAGACCACAGCTTGGCCATTATCTCGATCTGGTTCTATCAGGGGCCTAGAGAGGTTTCCATGACTGTTCTCACTTGCCCAGAACAGTCTGGTTCTGATGATACCAGGAGACCTGCATTATGGGTGGCTTTATCATTGAGGATAATCACCCTCAGCCAGTGGGGGTTGGGGCCTCTTCTATAGTGTTCTGCAGCTGCTTGGAAGTAGTTTTGGTCATTTGTCATAAAGATGTTTATCAATCATTTCTGTAATTCCTGGAACCCAAGGTAACTTCAGAAGAAACTCAGGAGGGAAAAAAAATTTAAAGTGACAGAGCCAGAGACAACTGTATGGAATTAGGCCAGCCGCTGGTGTTCCCCATTCAAACTATTTTGTTTTCACTTTTTGTGTTTTGAGGATAGAGTCTCAGACTCATTGGGCAGCTGAAGATGACCTTAAACTCCTGATTCTCTGGCCTCCACTTCCCAAGGTGAAGATTATAGATGTGCCCCACAACCCACACTTCTCCCTCAGTCAGTTCAAGGCAGATGTTTTCAACCTGTGGGTCACAACCCTTATGGGGGTCTCATATCAGATATTTACATCACCAATTCATAAAAGAAGCAAAAATACAGTTATGGAATGGCAACAAAATAATTTTATGGTTGGAGGTAACCAAAAACCATGAAGAACTGTATTAAAAACTCACAGTGTTAGGAAGACTGAGAACCACTGGTTTAGGGAGTACTCTCCTGGGTATGCTTGGTGTGAGGTCGTAGTTCAAGAGGGAAATATGATGCATACGTTGCTGGGGTCATTTAGCTGAAGCTTATGGAACATGTGTTCAAAAGTTAAAATGGCGGGCTGGAGAGATGGCTCAGCAGTTCAGGGTACTGGCTGCTCTTCCAGAGGTCGCAGTTTCAATTCCCAGCACTGGTATGGCAGTTCACGACTATCTGCAATTCCAGTTCCAGGGGATCTGACAGCATACATACAGGATCACACAGATATACATACAGGCAAAACACTAATGCACATAATTTTTTTTTTTTGAGACAGGGTTTCTCTGTATAGCCCTGGCTGTCCTGGAACTCATTCTGTAGATCAGGCTGGCCTCGAACTCAGAAAACTGCCTGCCTCTGCCTTCCAAGTGCTGGGATTAAAGGCATGCGGCACCACTGCCTGGCACATATAATTTTTTTTTAAGTTTAAATGATGAGCAGAAATAAGTAAAACTAAAATAAAATAACCTAAAATACGGTGCTTTCTGGGAGTGAAGAGAGCACTTTGAAGGTATGCAGTTATGGGGGTTTGTTCCTGTCTACCCCTGCTCACGTTAAGGGCTAACAGGCCTCGGGAATTTTCCTGCCTTCCAAGCAGATGGGACTACAGCTGTACATCGCTGCACCAAGCTAATGTGATTTTTTTTTTTAAAGTCTATTGTCCTTTATTTAGTTAACCAGATGTGTATGGCTGAAAAAAAAAATCCTAGTCAGCAGAAAACCACCAGTGTGGTGTGGCTACAGTGAGTAATTGTGACCAGAAATAAATGTGGTAGCTTACCCTCCCATAATGCTAGTGCCTAAGAAACTTAAAGAAGAGAATTGTAAATTAGAGATAGCCTGGTCTACACAGTGAGTGTGTAAGCTAGGCTACATAGCAAGATTCTTCTCAAAAATAATAAGTAAGAATTCCAGAGTGGTGATGTATACTCATTTCTAGTAGTCCTTATTATTACAAACAAGGTAGCTTTCGGGTGCCTCCTCTGAGGACCTGGGCTTAGGAACCCTCGACCAGGCTATGAGGCCTTTCTTCAGCTTCTCTTGGCTTTGTGTTCCTCTTTCTTTCTTGGATTTCCCAGTGTTTGGCAGGCAGGCTCAATAATGTCTCTTTCCTACTAGAACAGCTGCTGCCCTGGGGAGATTGTCCAAACATGGCACTCCCTCTGCCTGCGGCCTACCAACTTCCGGGAGCTGTTTAACTTCTGGAAATGGCCCTTCCTCTCTCCTTACCTCACAGCATGCTCTCCCTCCTTGCCTTGGGGCCTTCTTTGCACAAGCTCCTTTTCTCTGGAATTCTCTTCCCTTTCTTTGCTCTGACTAACTTTTTCTTCTCCTGGGAAGCCCTCTCCAGTGTCGTCTGTCCTGTCTTCCAGACTGGTTAGATACCTTGCTGGTTTCCCAAGACATTTGGGTTTTATTTTTTAAGGGATTTGTGTGTGTGTGTGTGTGTGTGTGTGTGTGTGTGTGTGTGTGTTTGCTTCACTGTGGACAGGATGGGGTATTAGATCCTTTCAAGCTGGAATTACATATGTTCATGAGGCACTTGATGGAGGTCTACACAACAAAGTATGGCCCTTTGATAAAGCAGACCATCTCTCCAGCCCACAGGCTAGCTTGTTTTTGAGACAAAGTCTCTCTGCAGCCCTGAACATCCTGGAACTATGTAGATGAGTATAGCTTCAAACTCATAGAGATCCACCTGCCTCTGCTTCCTGAGTGCTGGGATTCAAGGCAGGAGCTCCCCCCACCCCCACCCCTTGCTTCATGCTAGTTTTTATTGCACTATTTTCAGTCATTCCAATTTTGGGTTTCCAGTTCCCTTCTATCAGAGAGGAAGAATGATACTGCTCTCCTCAGGTGGCTAAAAAGGAATTTAGAGATTTCATGGATCAAGGAAAGCTGCCAGACCTCGGGGGGGGAGGGGGCAGACACTGAATCAGCCTCTCCCTCTGGTAGAATTGGGGTGGCAAGTCATTACCTCTGCACACTGCACTGATGTTGCACTTTATGTGGGATTGTGAATTTTTAAAACTAGACTGCCGTTCCCCTATGTCTACTGTGAATCAAAGTATCAGAAATCATGTATTGTCCCCAAAGGCCGTGTCACTACAACATAGGAATGATAAATCATTGGCATAAACTCTTAAAATGAAGGGAATCAGTGGAAACCAGTGAGAAGAAACCCCCGCAAGGACACAAACAATGTGAGCAGGTGCTTTGGGTTGGCATCAGGCTCTGGCTGATGAAAGACTCTGGTCCTACATTGAAGAAGGACAGATATCTGTCAACCATCCAAGGGGAAAGAAAAAAAACCTGAGAGGATTCAAGGAGGGAGCACCGCTGGAGCCTCTTAAACAAGCCTCCATGTCTCACTCCCTGGAGCATTTGCTCCCACACTTTAACATGGTCTCCTCAGGAGGATATGCTGTCAGTCGAGAAGTGACAACACAGGAAACCTATAATAGCTCCCATGATGGGGACAATTCAATACGCCTAGCAACTTTGACATTTCTGCTTTTTGAAGGATCTTGTTACCATCTTTAGGTTTAAGGTCACTTGGGTGGTCATCCCCAATGTACTGCTTTAGCATCTCCCTGGCATCGGGGAAGTGGCCGACATCTTCAACGCTTTCAGTTACAGCAGCACCAGCTTGTTCCAGCAGAACCTCTTCCCCACCAGGATACTCACTGAGGAAGCAGGTGATATAGTAGACTCACCCGTGGATCACCGTCCACATCTCCTCCAAGGAGTTTTGATTTGCTACCTCCTCCAGCCCATAGTAGGTTTAGGAGGGGGTCACAACCCTCGCCATTCCTACTGATGCTGCCCCAGTATGCCAGGCAAACCCTCTCTCAACTGAACTGTAGCCTCAGCCCTTAAATGTTTTTTTAAAGGTCTAGACAAAGTTGTAAGTCAGGCAGTGGTCAGCACTAAGGAGGCAGAGGCAAGTGGATATCGGTGAGTTCAAGGCCAGCCTGGTCTACAAAGTGAGTTCCAGGACAGCCAGGGTTACACAGAGAAATCCTGCCTCAAAACGACAAAAGTTTAGATAATGACATTGTGTTATCTTCTTCCTTGGACTCTCTTGTCAGTGACTGGGAAATCTTTAAATTTATCTGCATAATTCTATTCTACCCTATCTGATTTCAAGCTTGGTTTTGTTTGTAGTTTTGTCCTAGGGTATTGCAGACTGTGTTAAATTTAATAAAATTAACAGCAGCATGACTATATGGTTGTAATATGGCTCCTGCTGTTGCTTGTCCATAGCAGAGACAGAACCTTTCAGTCAGTGACCTTGAAGGCTGTCTGAAATCTGTCAGGAATGATGAAGAGAGGAGCTTAGGCGGGAGAGCAAGGGCCTCCAGGGAGTACCTCAGGAGGATGGGATGCCCCAGGGACAACCAGGTGGGATGGGGAGGGGTGGGGTGGAGGTGCTAGGGACCTTGCAGGCCACAATTACTAGAGTTTCTTCCTCTGGTGCAGTGAGGACAGTGCCCGCCTCTAGGCTTTTCTGAGATCTGAGGCAGCTTCATCAAAGCTCTCAGTTCAAACTTGACAATACCTATCCAGTTGTACTTCTTTAGCATTTTAACTTGATCCTATGAGCAGGAGTGATATTCAAAGCTTTTAGCCGCCAGTACAACCCAGTGACCACAACTGGTCTGACAGAAATATAGCCCAAAGAGACACCATGTCTGTCAATCTTACTATTGAAACAATGGACCCCAAAGAAGTAGCAATTTGTCCAGGAATTCCACACTGTGAGAAAGAAAGGAGAAATCTTCTGGAAAGAGATTTCACAGAGTTCTAACAACTTGACAGCGCACTTTACGGGCCGAGTCTAAAGCCTGCATGGTGGCCAGGATCACAACCACACCTTTACTGGAACTGCTTAGATGTTTGTGGACCCTGAAGACAGGCCTCGAGAGCTCACTGGTTCCCTCTGCCCCTCTTTCCAATGTGATCACATTGAGAATATCTTTTTCTGCTTCCTAATGTATTTGTATTGTTTTGTTTTGAGACAGGGTCTCACTCTGGCTGTCCTAGAACTCACTCTGTAGACCAGGCTAGCCTCGATCTCACAGAGACTTGCCTGCCTCTGCCTCCAGCATGGTGGGATTAAAGGTATTCACCACTAAATCAGCTCTGCCTTTCATTTATTTGTTTTGTTTATCAAAACAGGGTTTCTTAGTGTAGCCCTGGCTCTCCTGGTATTTGCTCTGTAGACCAGGCTGGTCTCAAACTCAGAGACTATTCTGATTTTGCCTTTGCCTCCTGAGTGCTGGGATTAAAGGTGTAAACCACCACAGCCGGGCCTGCTTTTCACTTTTAATTTGGTTTTTTATATTGGCCTATTTAGGATGGCTAGTCCTGAACACATGAGTTGGGACACAAGTTGGGACCCCATGTCTGTAACTGTGTCACCCAGTCAGAAAGTGGGTCATATACAACCAGCTTGCCCTGCCTGACAGGAGAGCCGCAGAGACTTTTGCTTACTTGAAGGCCACATGAGTTAGAAAAAGAACACCGAGCCACCGAGGCAGTGGTCACCTGTAAGGCTAGCACTCAGGAAGCAGGGGCAGAAGTTTGAGGCCAGCTTGGACTGCACAGTTCAAGACTAGCCTGGGGCTGCATCCTGAGACCCTGTCTCAACAAAACAAAACAGCCCTTCGAGATGGCTTAGTAGGTAAAGGCCTGCCGCTAAACCTGATAACCTGAGTTCAATCCCAGGGACCCATAGAGAGGAAAGGAGAACCAGCTCCTGCAAACTGTCCTCTGACCTCCATAGGTGCATCATGGCAATTGACTACCCCACTGTTACTGTGCGGGGGGTCTTTTCTGTGCCAGTTAAATAATTTGAAGTCAGGAAGTCTCAGCCACAACAGGTAGCAACTTGGCAAATCTCAGACAGCAAAGAGAATTATCTGGTTAAGACTTTTGCTGGACATAGAGGCACACACCTTGAATCCCAGTACTCAAGAGTCAGAGGCGGGTGGATCTTTGAGAGTTTGAGGCCAGCCTGGTCTACAGAGAGAGTTCCAGGACAGCCAAAGCTACCCAGAGAAACCCTGTCTTGAAAAACAAAAACAAAAAATAAAAAACAAAAACAAAAAATAAAAAACAAAAACAAAACAACAACAGAAGGGGGGGGGAAGGAAGGAAGGAAGGAAGGAAGGAAGGAAGGAAGGAAGACTTTTACTACCCAGCAAGGCGCACAGGAGGAAGCCAGTCTCTTCCTTTGGGGGTGGAGGTGGGTATATGAGGGAGTGAGAGACTGGAATGGGGAGAGGGGCGGTTTGGGGTTCGGTTAAGGGTCTTTGAGAGGGTCTTCCTCTCCCAGTTAAGGGTTGGTCATTTTGAACAAAGACAAGAAAACAGTTCACTCGTTTGGAGTAAACACACTCTAGTCAGGCCTTGAACTTGTCAGACCGGTCCACAGGCAGGAGGCCCTCTAAGGAAGAGAAAAAGCCCCTTAGGCCTTCGTTTTTCATCTCCAGGTTTTGGTCTCAGGCCAAGACAGTGAGCGAAGAAGCCAGCCATCTTGGAAGTTCAGCATGTTTATTATCTAGTCATGGCCCCTCTCCCTGTCTGCCTGTCAGGGAATTTACCTAACTTCACACTCTAGAAATGGCAGCAGAAGGATCAGGAGTTAATGTTATTCTTGGCTTCATACAGTTCAGGCCCCACCTAGACCATGTGAGATCCTATCAAAACAACAGGCTGTCATTTTTGTAACACTACTAAATAATCATTCCTGAATCTCAAAGAGTAACCTGCAAGGAATTTGAAAACACTGAGAAACTTGCTCTTTTTCATTATATGCTATAGTTCTAAAATGTATCATTGTTGCTGAATAAGTGTACTTTTTATTTTGTAACAAAAAAGAACAGGGCTGGAGAGATGATTTTGCAGTTCAAAGCATTGGCTGTTCTTCCAGGGGTCGTGGGTTTGATTCCCAGCACCTACATGTTGGCTTGAAACTGCCAACTCCAGTCCAAGGAGATCTGACATCTCCTTCTGGCCACCTCAGGTTTTAGACATATATGTGATGTACAGACATACATGCAGACACATAAACATTTAAAAATACGCACAATAACAGCATCATGACAGATCTATATGTACATACAAAACAAAAACCCATAGTTAGACATGGTCACTCATGCCTTTAGTCTCAGTACTTGGGAAGCTGAAGCCGGATTGCCGTGAGTTTGAGGCCAACCTGGGCTACATAGTGAGTTTTAGCCAGCCTAGGCTACAGTGTCTCAAAAACAAACCAAACTACCAAACCAAACCAAAAGAAGATTGAAGAGGAGGAAGAAGATACAAAAGGCTGTCATGACAGAGAACTGGGAGGGGCTGGAGAAAAAACTTGGACACTAAATAGTTTCCGCAAAGATTGATGTAGAACATTAGTGCTCTGTTATATTCAAAACCCGGTGACATACTAAACTCATTTGGCAGGTTCAATTCTCCTGGGGTGCTAAGTGTATTCAACTACAGTAAAAGAAAGTACAGAATCAGAAGAACCCAGCTGCCCTGGGAAATGGTAGGTCTTCAATATCCTCTAGAGCTTTCTCCACAACTACTCTGCAATAATCAACTTCCTGCTAGAAGAAGCTAAATTCACTTGTCTTTTATGGAAATGCTGTGTGGCTAGCTAACACCACTTGAAAGAAGCCTCCCTGGGAAAGGGATCTAACAAGCTGTTCTTATGCTTGTCACATCTTCTGTCCTTCTGTCCAATCTTATATCACTTAATGCTTTATTATTATGAAAACTGAGGCGTTAAGCATTAATTCCCCAAATAGGTGCCAAGAGCTTTCTAGTTCTTGTTCTGAAATCTATGCTCCGTTCTCTTCTTTTCTTTTCTTAGGCTTCAAAGACACCATTTCCCAACCAGACACCCACCCCGTAATTCAAAAAGACAGCTCAAAAGATATATTTTTATTTTTTGGGGTGGGGGAAGACATGCAACACCCATCCCTAACAAACTAAATGCTTGAAATACAGAATAAAAAGGGAATCCAACCCATCTTGACGAGACACAAATATGATTTCACAAAGCTGAAAAATCTTTTACAAAGCTTCTGTTGTATAAATATAGTCAGTCTTATATTTAATATAGTTGGAGCAAAAAAAAAAAAAAGTTTTGATGGCATAAGAAATCCCCTGGGCCTTGGATATACCATAATCTTCATATGTATTCTCAGCCAAATACAGGTGATAACTAACTCCAGGATGAAATTATGTACTCTAGGACTCTATATATCCTAATGGAGATTAAATACTATCTCCTAAGCCAACTCTCTGGCCCTAAAGTTTGTGTAAACTACCATAGTCCTGGCTCAAAGACTAAAGCCGTTCTCCCTTGCAGACCTAGTGTATGGGTCCTGAACTGTATGTTTGTGGTCAGTGTAGCTCAGCGGTAGAACACTTTGCAGCATGTGAGAAACCCTGGGTTTCATCTTCAGCACAGAAAACTAGAATTGGTATACCTGAAGTCACAGCTTTGTATGCTCTGAAAGGGTGATTTATGCAGTATGTGAGTTATGTGTTGGCAGAGCTCCTGGAGTCATCTGAAGTTGTTGAGCTGCTAGAGAAGCAACAACTGATCCTCTTCCTTTTGGAGCCATCCCAGTAAAGAGTAGGGGAGAAGTCCAAAAAGGGGCTTCCATTGAATCAGTGCTGTTTGGGGGATGCTTGGGAGGAGGGGCATTCAATTCCATGATATCAGATAAAGAAGTCCAAAGAGAGGAGCTTCCCCCATGTCTTCCAGAACAGTCTAAGTATCTCCAGTGGTCTTCATCACAGAAAGCAGTTATTCCATGGGATGCAGACACCCAAGAGGCTGCAGGAGACTGGATGTGAGCTCATGGCCTGGGTGTACATATCCACTCAAGAATATTCCAGTATGGTCAAGATTCTGAGAGCCACAAAATGAGGGACAACCAAAGAAGCGAGTCTAGGTTTGTCTAGCTATCACTGGTGACTTTGATGGCCAGAAGTCATGGCGTAGCTCCACTTGTTTCTGATTCTTAAAAACCATCACTAGGGCAGCCATGGCTAATCAGATGAGCAAGCCACTTCGTGGCTGACAAACCATTCAGAAATGCCTTTCTGTCCTATACCAACCACCTGTCACTGGGGAAAGGGCCCGGGTGAAGATCGTAGGTAACTCAGGCTTGACCACAAGATGGCTATTCTGGCATGGAATGAGAGGTCCAATTCTCAGTAGTAGGGGAAAAAAGTTAACTGGAAATTATTCTCTAGTTTTTCTATTCCAAGTTTTTCACCGATTATAGCTGGAGTAAAAGGGAGATGGGAAGAGGAATCCCACTCTACTTGTGAGTTGGTCCCTAATCTACCTTTCAGAGGAGTGTTACCAGAAACGAGGGCCAGGAGTATTTTAGAAGTTTAGTGCACAAATGAAATGAGAATAGACCAGAGCCAGGACAGAGGCTTAGGGGCAACAAATGCCCCAGTTGGGTGCAGGCCTTGTAAGACATCCCTACTTTTCCTCCCTGAAGATTGGTTTGTATCTGCCTGTCATTCAGTTCCTTTCTCGTCAGTCTAAAAGTTATTGACTTTGTAACCTAGCAAGTAAGTTAAAGTCAGAAACAGATATCATGACCATAGCTGATCCATGCCACAGTGGGCTGGAGTCTAGAACTGCCCCATTAAACTTCTGGCCCCCTGTGTTCTTTCTAAATAAGATGCTCCATCCCATGATGCTCAAGTTCTCGAGGACTGAGGCACTCACAGATGGGGGTGTTCCTCACTGGCCAGTGTTTACTACCGTCCAGTAAAGCTAAGAGAAGATAGAGTTAGACTTACCTGGTTCTTTCTCATGGCATAAGGAGATAGGAAGGAGATTTGACAAAAAACAATTGTGGGGAATAGATCTATTAGGACTTTGGGCAAGTTCTTGGTAAATAACTTCCTTTGCCTTTAGTGAGAATATTTATCATTTAAAGAGAAATGAGCTGCCTGGTTTTATAAAACAGAGCAAACAATCCCCACCCCCCTCCCCCCCTTGCCTTTCTTTGTGTTTTTCCAGTCTCTTCTTACACAGGCTTCACCCAGCTTACCCTCAGATTGTCCACTGCTCCCTACTCAAACTCACTACCCAGGAAAAATGAATCAAGGCTGCCATGCTCAGGCCACAGCCTCCCTTCTAAAGACATCATGAGCTGAACGCCTTTATCTGACCAGAAAACCTCCCAGCTGCTCCTGCCCTCAAACAGGAGGCCAGAAGTCAATTTTGTACTTAAGAAAGAACTACTATCACTCAAAAACTCTAAGAATTCTGGGCAGATGAGTGTACGGCTCCCGTGGGTGGACTGTTTTAGAAAACAAGATGTCAGCAAGGAAACAATACACGACGTGTGGATATATTTGGTAGGTTTGAGGCAAGCGGAGAGGAAGTTTTGGGTATTCTATAAAAAACAAGGGTCTGAAATCCAAACTTCTGATAAGGCCACAATGAAGAGATTCCCAGCAGTAGGGAGCACAGGATGCTGGCACCTAAATTGCCACAGGCCTGCAGGGTAATGTGCCCAGGTGAGGAGGCAGGCGAGGCAGGACAGGCACCCCTCACAGGTCCATGTCTGGGCCTCCTGAAGACGTCTTCAGCGGCACCGAGTCAAATCCATCAGGAGTCCTCTGAAAGAGAGATGGTGACAGGAGCTGCCTGCGGCACAGGGACAAATTAAGGGGACAAAGAAGAGAAATGGAAAATGGGTGACAGAGGAACCCTTCCGGACTTCCTGCTTTTGGTGTTTTTGTTGGGAGCATAGAAACAAGTTATCCTCCATCCCTTCCTGCTCTCTACAGACCCAGATTCCTGGTTTGTGTCTGTGCTGAGTTCTAGACGTCCCAGACAGCCTTAAGAGGTCCCAGGGTTATCTCTCTCTCTTTCTCTCTCTCTCGATTTTATTTATTTTATGTATGAGTACAATGTAGCTGTCTTCAGACACACCAGAAGAGGGCAGCAGATCCCATTACAGATGGTTGTGAGCCACCATGTGGTTGCTGGGATTTGAACTCAGGACCTTTGGAAGAGCAGTCAGTGCTCTTAGCCACTGAGCCATCTCTCTAGCCCCAACTATCTCTTACTGGTGGGGGAAAAAAAAAAATCAAGGCCCACATTGGCCAAGGGTGTCACCCTGATGAGTCAGCACAAAGGAAATAAGACCCAGGCATTGAACAGACTGCCAACCCCTTCTTCAGCAGGCTTCCTGACCTCTCCTAGCCTCTGGTGCCCTCATCATTCATAACCTGTTTGAAAGACTCCCTTGTGTCAGGTGTATGTTCAGCTCAGGAGAAACTGTTTGGATGCCCTCTGCTGGCCCTACGCCCAGAGACAGTGGTGTCTATATAGCAGTTATGAGCTTCACACTCAACCACACACCCACACAGAGTCAGTCCGTCCAGTTCAGAATTATATAGCAGCTGCAGTTTATGCTTGGCTATGACTCAGCCACTCAGGGCAGGGCCCATACACCTTGGGGATAGCACCCTCCACTGGTTAAAGGCTCCCAGGCCCTGGCTTCTATCAGACATCAAACCTAGAGATAGATGGCCTTCCCCCCCACCACACCCCCACCCCGTGTGTGTGTAACTATTATACACAAATGGTTCAATACTCCATCTGGAAGTTAAAAGACCCTAACAATGCACCCAGCAGAATACACACTTAGAGGAAGGAGCCTGGTCAAGAGCAGGCTAAGCTCCAAGGAGGAGTTATTGATATGAGCTACAGAGGGAAGAAGGTGATATTTTTAGGAGCGGCCAGAAGAGTGCTGGGAGTGGGAATCAGAGCAGAGGTCTTATATGGAGCAGGGCCACTCAGTATCCCAGTGTCCACGCCACCCCTCTAAGCTGATTTTTAGTTCACTTCTCGTCCCTCCCTACCTTGGAGGTAAAGGATTTGATCTTCCCAAAGAGGGACTTCTTGCTGGTAAAGATGAGGTCATCTTCCACGTCCTCTCCTTCCATGATGGCACAGCTGTCTGCTGCTGGCAGGTCACAGTCTTTAAGAGTAGCATTCATTACCAACTTGGAGTACTTGTATTCTAATCTGTGAAACAGGGAGAGGAGGAGGCAAGAGATGAGAATGTGGGATCGAGTGGGAAGGGATGGGCTTCAAAGAGGTACTGCCCGCCATAGTAAGGGGAAGCCTCGTGCAACGGCATGAAGGACAGATGAACAGAAGGGATCGTGCTTCCCAGCTTAGTGATCTTTTTTCTTCAAGGCTGCTGTGATATCAAAGGTTAACAGAAATATTGAAATTATAAAGTCATGCCTTGTTTGGTTGGTTTTGGGTTTTATGAGACAGGGTTTCATATAGCCCAGGCTGTCCCAGAACTGATAAGTAGCTAGAGGGTAATCCTGAACTCTGAGTCCTCTGCCTTTACCTCCCAAGTGTTGGGATTACAGGCACCTACCATGCCTTGCTTTTTCATTATTAATAAAAACCACAAATTAAGAACAGTTTTTTTGCTGGACTTTGAATCCATGCTAGGCAAGTACTTTACCACTGATCTGTAACCTCGGCCCAAAGATGGATTGATTCATTCATTCATTCTTTCTTTCTTTCTCTTCTCTTCTTTTGCTTTTGGGGGTTTTTTGTTTTGTTTTTATTTTTGTTTTTGTTTTGAGACAGTGTCTCATTATATAGACCAAGCTGGCCTTGAACTCACAGAAATCTACTTTTCTTTGCCTCCTAAATACTGGCATTAAAGGCATGCACCACCTCACCTGGTTTGGTTTTTCCTTAGAGAATCTTATAGCCATTTTTAGATAGACATCCCTGCTCAAGATAACTGAGACCTACAATGGATGAGTATCTTTAAAAGTCTCTGGTCAATTGCAGGGTCACTAGCCAACTTGAAAGAAAATTCCCAGTAATACCCTGGCTCAAGGACCACCCTCAGACTCCAAGACCCCACCATGTACTTTTGATTCTTCTTCCAAAAGTAGCAGGTCAAGACAGTGAGCAGGATGGCAGTGCAGGTGCCAGCCGAGATGCCCACTTTTAACCAGAAATCGATCGTTTTGCAGATGGTGACTCTCTGCTCAGGCAGGGAAATGCCCCCAGAGCACAACTTTGGTTCTCGCCATACGTAAGTTGTCTTCTGTTGGGGAGAAAAACAAGGACCTCAGACCTCATAACCCCTTGTCTCCTGGGCATTCCCGAGCAGAGGACAGCCTACCTGGATCCCTGCCACACAACTGCTGACAAAGGTGTGGTAGTCAGAGGCCGAGCAGAGTGGACAAGCGGCCACACTCTCCCACAGGAAGTGGAAGTTACAGCCATCACAGGTCCCATCAGAGCACATGCTAGCAAAGTAGAAAGGAGACCAAGTTGTCACATTGGATGCTTGTGACACTTCTTGTCTGATTCATAGTCTTTCTCCTCAAAATACCTCCCTCAACCTGCCCTTAACTCAAGTGTTCCCTCACCCCCTTCCTTCCCTCTCTCCCTCCCTCCCTTCCTCCCTCCCTTCCTCCTCCCCTCTCTTCTTCCTTCCTACATTCCTTTCTTCCTCCCTTTCTTTCTGAGACGAGGTCTTACTCTGTAACCCAGACAGGTCTTACACTCACAGTAATACCCTGTCCTGACCTTCTAAGTGCTGGAAATGTATGGATGAGTCACCATGGCCATCTTGACAGTTTAGTCTCTAATATCTCCTGCCTGTTTCTGCTGATGTCAAACGAAGGCTCAACCTAAGATGTCTGGGTTCTTGGACCCCCTAGGAGGTCCCTGTTCTCCCCATTGTGCCACATTTAACAATGGCTATTTTTATAAAGCTGCCTGGTTTGGGGATTGTAGTTGAGACGGAGTTCAGGGGTAGATATGTGCTACATCTGTGCTGGCTGTCGTTCCTCAGGAGATGTCCACTTTGTTTGGGGTGGGGGGGGGACTTGGAACATGCTGATTAGACTAGGTGGCTTGTCCAGCGAGCTCCTCAGATCCACTGTCTCCAGCTCTCTAACACTGGGATTCCAAGTGTGACGCTGTGCTTAGCATGTGAATTAGGTGCTAGGGAGCAAACTCAGGTCTTCATGCTTGTGCACTGAGCACTTTCACTACTGAGCTATTTCCTCAGCCCAGTGCAGAGGGGTGTGTGTGTGTGTTCTGTTTTGTTTTGTTTTTTAAGCTAGTGTCTCCTGTAGTCCAGGCTGGCATTGAATTCATTACGTAGCTGAGATCAACCTCAACTGGGGCACAAACTTTGGTTATTACGTGGACAGAGTGAGGACCAGGGAGAGCTAGTCAAGGCAGCAATGTACTGGCCTAGCCAAAACAAAAATACTGGGACATCCTTCAGGGAAGGGAAGTGTGTGACAGATCCTCCATATTTCTCCCTGCCTGGTGTATAATGGCCCCAAGATATGCAAAACTGTCTTAGTTCTTCTGTCTGTACCTCCTAAGTATTGAGGTTGCAGGCATGCACTTCCATGCTTGATTTTTGGGTAAGCTGTGCTTTGCTGTGTGTGATATTTGCAATGGTAAGGAGGCCTTTTTTCTACTTCCAGACTATTGATAGAGCAAATATCCTGCTATGTCATCCTAGTGGCCTGAAACTTGATCTGTAGACTAAGCTGGCCTCCAACTCAGAGATCCATCTGCCTCTCCGCCTCCCACGTGCTGGGATTAAAGGCATGCATCACCACACCCTGTTTATTTATTTACTTTTTTTTACTTTGAGTTAAGATCTAGGTGCGACTGTGCCCCCAAGAACCCATGAATTGATCTAAAAATGATTTTTTTTTTTCCTTTTTAAAAATAGTGTCTGCATCTTGGGATGGAGTGAGTCTCAGCAAGAGCAGGCTGTGGCTGGTGCGGCCTCCCTCCACAGAGATTACCTGGGTAGTCGCAGGGTGCCCGGAGCAGCTTTCATTGGGTTGCATCTGAGGCGAATGGTGGTTGATCTTCCAGAACTGCAGGACTGAGTCACGTCATTGGATCTGCAGTGAAAGTTGAGGCCATGAGGGGAGGGCTCACTCTGCTGTCACCGAGGAGCCATTGTATGGAGTCAATACAGGGTGACTTGGGCAAGCAGGGACTCAGGTTCTACTCGACAAACAGGGAGGGCACAAGCTTTGGTCCTTATGTGCAGAGAGTGGAGACCAGGGAAATCTAATTAAGGGGGCAATGCCTTGGCCTAAGCAAGAAAAGGCTAGCACATACTAGGACCTCCTTCGGGGAAAGGAAGTCCATGGCAGATCCTCCATCTTTTTCCCTGACCCAGTGCATAATGGCCCCAGGATTATGTAAAAAGCTCATGTCAAGTTACAGCCAGCTTTTACTCTGATGACTGGGTGGCCTTAGACCTCAATCTTGCTCAGGCTTGACAAGTAAGAGGTAGATGGGGGGTGGGGGGAGGTGCGGTTTTGAGGGAGAGTCTGAAGTTTCACTTGCTTTAGCCTGGTCTTTCATCCTCACCTAAAAAAGAAGACTATGTCCGGGATCCTTGAGGTCTCTGTGTGAAAAAGTTCAACTGGGGAGACAATTCCATCCAAAGCCATGTCTGTTGACACCCCTGTCAAACCAGAGCTCACGATTAGTTCTTGCTTATCATGTTAGCTGGTGACTACCTCAATGCTTTCAAGTCCTGTCAACAACCAACCTTTATGTCATCATACTGCCAAGTGGCTCATGCAAAAGTGAACCCTGAGTTTATCCGAGATGTCAGGGCCACATGGAATGGAATTGAAAAAAGATCAGGAGGTTGGACCCCTCACATGGGACCATGGACCTTCTGGCCATCAGCCTTATATTTGTTAACAGAGAGAGACAGAGATACAGAGAGATAGAGAGACAGAGAGACAGACAGAGACAGAGACACACAAAGAAACACATAGACACAGAGAGAGACACATAAAGATATATACAGACACACAGAGACCCACACAAACATAAATACACAGAGAGACACATTATACAAAGACATACACACAGACACAGATGCAAACAGAAACACTCACAGAGATATAAACATACACACAGAGAAACATACACAGACACACATGCAAACACAGATACACACCTTCCAACCATCAGCCTCATGTTCATTAACACACATACACACATAGACACACACAGAGAGAGACAGAGACACACAAAGAAACAAAGACACAGAGAGAGACACATAAAGATATACACACAGAGACCCACACAAATACAAACATAAATACACAGAGACACATATACAGAGACAGACACACAGACATAGATGCAAACAGAAACATTCACAGACATACACACACAGAGACACACAGGCAGACGCACATGTGAACACAGGCACATACACACAGACACACATACAAACCTACACATAGATATACACAGAGACACATATATAAACATAGACACACAGAGAGAGACATATATACATACATACACACACAAAGAGACACACAGACACAGAGTGACACACACATATACACATTACACAAACATAGACACAGACAGACACATACACAGATATACACTTACACTGAGATACACACACACACACACACACACACACACACACACACACACAGACACTCAAGCAAGCCTAGGGTAACTAGATTACTCACCAACAAGTCGGTCAGCAAGACTGACTGGCTGTGAGGACACCCCAGCCTTGTAGCCCATCACCTCAGAGGGGATGATGACCACCTGGCAGACATAGGCTGTGACAGACTTAGAGAAACCTGCCTCACCCTCAGGGATCCGGAGGTCAGTGACATTGTCTGTACACACAGCCATTTTTTTCCCCTGAGAGGGCACATGTGGAAGAAAGCAAATGATCACAGAAGAGTCCCAGACGGGAACAGGGAACACCCCCTCCCCCCAACACACACATCTAAAAGGTAAGCTTCTCCATCCTATGCTGCAGTAGAATGAGTCTCACAAGAAGACTGAAGGGGGGAGGGGGGAGGAGGAGAGAAGGTAAAGATTTGTCCCAGTTTCTAGACACTGGCCTTGTGCTTCCCTGTGGTCACTGTGCCGGTAGCAACAGCTTTGGAGTTCTAACCAACTGGTCAAGGGTCCTTCTATACCTGGGTGCATCCTCTAGACAGAAGCTGAGCTCTGCAACTGAGCCCTGAGGCCAGTGGCATTTACTAGAACATTGGGGCTGACTTATGCTCCCTTCTTGTCTCCCTTAGTGCTGTGGTTTGGCTGTCTGTCTTGGAAGCACTGTCTGGACAGACTCCCAGGGGTTCAAACAGACCTGGAGCCTTGAGGCTTGTGTTGTTTGTTTATTTGTTTTGATGAGATTTTGTTAAGTAGCCCAGTAAGACCTAAAACTAATGATTACTCTGCACCCCCCACCCCCTTCCACCCCCCAGTGTGTGGGATTGCTAGGTACTCAAGAACTTGTTAAGTCTGGATAACCTTTTGGAGGGAGGGAAGGTTCTGGGAGAATGAACCCAGAGCCTTATGCCTACCAAACTGTTGTGGCCTCTCGGCTGGTCTCTCAGCCTCTCCCTTCTGTTTTGTGAGAGAGCAAAATAAAACAAAGCAGGAAACTGGCTTCTCCTCTAGCCTGACCTCAAATTCCAGATCCTCCTGCCTCAACCTTCTGTGGGCTGAAATTGTTTCTGTGCCACCATGCCTGGCACCTCTGGTCTTCACTAACCTTGCTGTGACCAACGGTGGAGATGAGTGTATACCTTGCACTTGGGAGGCTGAAGCAGGAATAGGAGGATACACATCCCAGATTCCCTCTGGTAGCTCCCTGTGGGAGGCTGGCTACAGTTATCTAAACCTTCTCGATTCCCTCGTTCCCCAGCTCCCTCAGAGATTCTGCCGTGGTTTTTCTGTTTTTGTTTTGTCTTGTTTTTTTGTTTTTTTGTTTTGTTTTCCTCCTGTGCTCACATCCGGCCTCCAGTCCACTTTCCAGTGCTCACACTGCTAGCTCACAGAGCTTACCTGGTTTCCACAGAGACTCAGGGTGAAATGGTGAAAATACTTCAGCCCCTTCGAAGTGAAGCTCGGCACTCCTGCCAGAGAGACCGTGCCTGCCAGAGCTGAGAAGTTGTAGTTGAAAATCCTGCTGGGGGTGTTTCGGGAGAAGGTGCAGTCATTGTAGCAGAGAGAGTGGATCTGAGGGGGAAAGGATCCAGTCAATGGCCAATCTCAGGCCTTGAGAGCTGCCCTGGAGTACGGCGGACCTCCCCCCAACCTGATCCAGCCAGAATGAAATGAAAGAAGAGGAAGGACTGAGGTGGACGTTAAAAGAAGTGAAGCAGACACCGATATTGGCACATGTAAGATGAACATGTCTGAAGTGGGCTCACATACAACTGCCTGTGGTGGCCATCATGAAGGACTGACAGAAGCACCAGTGTGCAGACTCTTACAAGGATGCCCCTATACATACACAAAGGACTTTTACAAGGACATCTGCCCGGCAACTGTCCACTCAGCCTTGGACTGATGCTCTCGTGTTAATCATCATGGCCAATGGTCCCTGTTCCAATATGTCTGACACACTTTTCATTCATGTCCACTAAATGTCCCCTTGTCTCAGTTTGAATAGACCTACGATTTACTGTGGCACATGGATTCCACTGCAGATCTCTGAGGTTCCCAGATGCCAGCATTCACTGGAGAATCTCTGTTTTTAATAGTGCTAGGGATCAGACCTAGAGCCTTGTGCAGGCTGGGCATGTGCTCTGTGACCAAGTTTTTCTTTCAAGCAGAAGACAGCGGGGCCTTAACTGAAATAAGTGTTCCAAGGTGACAAGAAAGAGACTTCTGTTCTTCCCCTGATGTTCAGCACACACATGGCCGTTTCAAACACACTGAAACTCGCTTCCTTTTGCTGGAGTTCTCTGTAGGAAACTAAGCTGTGGAAGGAGCTTTGCTTCCTATTCCTTGTTGTGTGTTAGGGACCCAGTCAGAGGCAGTCTGACATTAATTGCTATTCCCCTCCCCAGCAGCAGAGGGAGCTCCAGGGGAAGACGACTATGGCGAATGTCCCAGGTACCCCCTAAAACAGTGTTCCTCAACCTTCCTAATGCTGTGACCCTTTAAGACCCCAAACCATAAAATTATCTTCATTGCTACCTCCTAACTGTAATTTTGGTACTGTTATAAATTGTAATGTAAATATCTGAAATGCAGGATATCTGACATGCGACCCCCACTCACTGGTTGTGAACCACTGCCCTAAAAGATTTTCAGGAGTCTGTACAATGAATGTACACACTTTGCAGCTATATAGAGCAAGACTACATAGTGTTTGAGGTTGGTCTGGATTACATGGGACCTGGTCTCATAAATTCATAAATAAATTTAAATAAATGAATAAAGTCTGATTGGTGTCTACCTGGTGTGATCAGTAAAATACAAATTAATTCTAAATGTTAATGACTATCTAAGACCTTTTCTTCTTATGCACTTTGTTTGGGGCTTTATCTTGTTTTGGTTTGTTTATTTGTTTGTTTTTTGAGACAGGGTCTCATGAGTTCTATGCTGGTCTCAAACTTGCTGTGTAGGATAAGAATAACCTTGAGCTCCTGACTTTCTCTCCTTTACCTCCCAAATACAGGATTACTGATAGGTGCCACCATGCCTGGCTTGTACATATCTGTTCTTGGATGCAAAACTACTTGGGGGCAGTATCACTGTTTGGCCACACTAGGTTTTTATATCCATAGAGCTGAGAAGCCCTGGATGGAGGGCAGAAATGCCAATTAATTGTAAATACTAGCAAAGGTTGACTCACCTTCCTAGAACAAAGGTGGCAGATTACTGTGGTAATGAGCTAAATTTGGGCCACAGATCCCACTATTTCTTCCCTTCAGGTCTTTGCACAGATGCCAAGCCTCTGAACCACAGGGTCACTAATCTCCACCAACTGAAGATACCACTTGCCTACTATACAGGGAAGACAAGACCTCCTGCTACGAACTCACCACCCACAGTCACCTCCTGGTTAGTGTCCTCCACAACAACCTGAGTGTGGGAATGGGGGGGGGCACATATCAGCCCCTAGAGAATACCAGCACCCGTGCAAGCTTGGCAGACTGGTAGCACCTTGTTGTTCTTGGTCCCTGGACCACAGGGCACACAGGCCTGTGCACCATAAGGCTGGTGAGCTTTCAGGATGGTGTTAGAGGGACAGAGGTGGCAGGTTCCAGAATCCCGGTTGATGTAATGGCCAGCAGGACAAGAGGTGCAGGAGGAGCCCAAATCAGAGGCTTCTAGAGCACAAGGACGGCAGTAGGAGGCCACGCCCCCCATGACGTTGGTGACATTGATTGAGTAGATCTTGGCGACATCGTTAGTATACTTTCTGCCCTGGAGTTGAGGAAACAAAAGCAGAGAAAGGAGAGGCCTGAAGCAGCAGCAGCCACAGGAAGAGCAGAGTACTGTGTAACTGTATCTTACAAGAATGTGTGTTTATTTTCACTTTACTTGTGTGTGTACACATGTGTAGGTGTGTGTATATGTGTGTTTGAATATGTATGATCCCTAGCATGCATGTAGAAGCCAGACATGGACATCAGACCTCCTCCTCCTCCTTGTCCTCCTCCTCCTCGTCCTCCTCCTCCTCCTTCTTCTTCTTTTAAAGATTTATTTATTTATGTGAGTACACCATTGCTCTATTCAGAAACACCAGAAGAGGGCATTGGATCCCATTACAGATGGTTGTGAGCCACCATGTGGTCTCTGGGAATTGAACTCAGGACCTATGGAAGGGCAGTCAGTGTTCTTAACCACTGAGCCATCTCTCCAGACATTCTTTTTATCACTCCATTTCACTTTTCTTTTTTAAATTTTATTTTATTTTACTTAATTTTATGTATTCACCATTGCTCTCTTCAGACACACCAGAAGAAGGCATCAGACCCCATTGCAGATGGTTGTGAGCCACCATGTGGTTGCTGGGAATTGAACTCAGGACCTCTGGAAGAGCAGTCACTGCTCTTAACTGCTGAGCCATCTCTCCAGCCCCCACTTCGAGACAGAGTCTCTCCCTGAAATAACTGTCTCATGTCCTGGCTTTTACATGGGTGCTAGAGATCAAACCCAGGTACTCAGGCTCCATGGCAACAGCTGGTACTGACTGAATCACTGGAAGCAGCTTTCTCACTTTATTTAGTGGTAGCTCTTTGTATGATAATTAAAGATGAACAATGCTAAAAATAAATTGTGAGCTTGGTGTTGGTGGCGTGCACCTTTAATCCCAACCTTTGGGAGGCAGCGGCAGGTGGATCTTTGTGAATTTGAGGTCAGCATGGTCTACAAAATGAGTTCAGGACAGCCAAGGCTACACAGAGAAATGCTGTTTCATAAAAACAAAATTTAGGTAAATAAATAAATAGTTTAACTAAAAGAAGAACAATGGCTATTAAGGTATGTTTTGTGTAATTAACAACAAGAATAATCCATTTTAAGTTTCGTGTTAAAATGTTATGCGCCCTGGGGAATTTATAGGAGAGTCTAATACATGGGGGGTGGGGGGGAATCTTTGTCAAAGAAAAAACCAATGTACTTGAAAAGAAATCAAAATAGGACTGGGTGTGGTCTTACTAACCTATCATCCCAACACTCGGGAGGTGGAGGCAGGAGGATCTCGAGGAGGCAGGAGGATCTCAAGGTGGAAGGCAACCAGCCTGGACTATATTGTAAGACCCTGTCTCTAAAACACCAGAGACCGAGGAGCGGGGATTAAAGTGTGTAATTATACGTGTGGGGCAGAGAGGGACAGAGAAACAAAGAGCGCACAATCTCCGAGAGAGTAACTGGGCGTCTCTGAGAACAGGATTATGGGTGATTGTTTGTTTGTTTTTGTTTTGAGACAGGGTCCGCTTTATAGCCCAGTTAATTATGTTTTCTGCAATACATCTGTATTTTTTTGAGTTAAGGAAATAAAGTCAGGTTTTTAATCTAGCTCTGGGAAGGCTAAGGCAGGAAGATTACAGGTTCTAGGTCAGCCTGGGTTACATACCAAGACCCTGTCTCAAAAACAAAAGAAAAGCAGAGTGCTTATTTTTAAAAATAGCCACAGGTCTGGCTTCACCTGTGGTAGAGACTGCAAGGGACAGGGACAGATGATCGAAGGTATCAATGTCTTCTTCCCTGGAAGTCATTTAGAAAAGGCTAGAAGCCCTCAGAAGGCCATGCTAAGCATTCTGCTTAGCTCCTGCAGATTATGAATTCAGAAGCATGAGCTCAAGGCAGGAATCCTGTGTTCACAGTCTGCACCGGGACAGAGAGGGACTCACTGTTTCGTGAAGGGTGGTCCTCTGGAAGGCCCATGTGAAGCTCACAGTAGCATTCTCCTCAATGGTGTAGGTATAGGACTGTTTGCCTTTGGTCCCTTTCCACGTTTCCACTGGGGTATTGGTCCTGGAATTCATGCCCTGAGCCCAGGAGAGGCAAATGAGGAAGGCAGGATTGCTTCATGAGGTAAACACACTGGTCAGACCTGTGTTAAGTACTACAGAGTCCCTGGAAGTCACTCTCGGCTCTTACTCTGTGGAATCACCATGATGGGTGTCCAGTATGTTGCTTCACTGCTGGGACATGCTGGGCCAACCTTCCCATGGAAGCCCCATCTGGCTAAGAGAAGAAACATACCACCATGAAGTAGAGCTCACAGTTCACAGAGCAGATGGTCTCGAAGACAAATGTGATCCTGGCCACCTCTTTGTTCTCTGTGTCTGCCATCACTGACTGTGGAGGTCTGTGAGAGAAACAACAAAAATCATCTCAGAGGCCAAGAAGTGAAGAGTCTAGACAGCAGAAAGGGTTAGCTGAGGGTTTGGGGGACCTGGATTAGACATTTGTTGGAAAGAAGTGGGAACTAAGTCCAATTATGCCACCTAAGTTATGTGACCTTGATATAGCTCCGTCAGCTAAGGAGTGGAGGTGATAATGGTCATCTCTATCTCTCCTTATATCATTGATGTCCAACAATATACCATGTGTGAGTGTGCTTTATAATAGGAACAATCCTGCTCAATCTTCTTGCCTCAAGTAAAAATGAACTGTATATGAGCTGGAGAGATGGCTCAGTGGTTTAGAACTATTGTTGCTCTTGCTGAGGACCCAGGTTTGATTCCCAGAACCTCTATGGCGACTCACAACCATACATAGCCCCAGTTCCAGGGTATCCAATAGGCACACACAAGGTGTGTATACATACCCACAAAGTAAAAGAAATAAGTCTAATAAATAAATGCATAAAAAACGAACTGCAAAGGGCACTGTGGCCCTGATTTTAAGTCTCTAAAACTCTCTCAGCTATTGTGAGAAGGAAGGATTCAAGTGGCAGTGAGAGAAGCTAGGTGGGCCAATACAGCATGGGCGGTAGATTTAGTTATTTTTCTCATTGCTGTGACAAAATGCCTGACAAAAAGCAACTTAAGAAAGAAGGATTTATTTGACTCATGGTCGGAAGGGATAAAGTCCACTTGCTGGAGCATGAGGTGATCCAGGGCATCCACAGTCAGGAGGCAGAGAAACAAAGGCACCCCATTCACTGGCTCCTTTTTATTGAGTCCAGGTCCCCCAACCCGCATCCAGGATAGATCTACCGTCCTTAATCACCTCTCTGGAAATGCTCTTCCTGTCATACCTGGAGATATGTCTCCTAGGTGATTTCAAATGTCATCAAGTTGACATTCAAACTAAGCCACCATGGGAAGTGGGGGCAGGGAGGTTGTGGGGGCAGGGCTCCGGAGAGACTGCTCAGAGATTGGGGACGCTGGCTATTCTTGCAGAGTGCTTGGATTTGATTCCTATCACCTACATGGTGGCTTCCTGTAACTCCAGTTCTGGGGAATCCAGTGCCTTCTTCTGGTCTCTCATGGGAGCACATACATACACATTCGAGCAAACACTCATATGCATACAAAATAAAAATGAATTTGAAAAAAGTAACAACCACTGGTGCTAACTAAGAAAATGTGCTAGTTAACATGGCCGCCGTGTGTGTTCCTCTCTTCTGGACTGATTCACCTCTGGAGCCTTCTCCTCTACCACATTCTTGAGTACGTGGAATTTGGATGAGGCCAGGTTGGCCTGGGCTTTCCTCACCTAAATCCTGGCACAACCAGAGTGAGAATCATGAAGTCGTTGTCTGAGGCTCCAACAGCTGTATAAATGTGGTCACCAGCCACCTCCCAGCCTGGAGAAGGGGAGGAAAGGGTTAGTGCCCCTAGGTATTGGCAAATGTATATTGGGTGACACTCTGGAGATAACAGCCCTGTCCTTCAAGGTACCCAGACCTGATGCTTATCTTGTAACTAACTTAAGTCCCTTCTTCCTAGCTCCCTCCCTCCCTCCACTTCTTCTCTCTTTCTCTCACTCTGTAGCCCAGGCTGGCCAGATCTTGTGGCAATCCTTCTGCCTTGACCCCTTTAGTTTTATTTTTAACATTTTGTTGTTTTGAGAACGATCTCATCCTGAGGCCAGCCTGGACCTCACTATTGCCTCATATTTGCAGTAAGGTTCCTGCCTCAGCCTCTTGAGTGCTGGAATTACAGACATGAACCACCAAGTCTATGTTTTTTCTAGCTGTCTTTGAAACTGAGCATTGGCAGCATGTCTGCTGTAAGGAGTGGAGCTTTCAATGGGTCACTCCCTGTGGGCGCGCAGGGTAAGTGGGGAGATGCAGTCACCTGTCAGGCCCTTGTATTCAAAGTTGATCCCACTGAGAACAGTAGTTTCCATGTTGGAGGGCAGCGTGTTCCACCATTTATACTCAAACCCCACGGCAGGTTCGGTTCCTGCTGGGCAGTGGGTACAATCTAGGGGAAGCACAAGATCTGTTACCCAGGAGGAAATCTATAGCCACTGAAACTGCTGCCAGACAAACAAGCGGCAGCCAAACAGTGGATGGCGTAGTGTTGTGGCACAAAGATATGCCAGAGGGACTCAAAACATTTAACATGTTCCAATTAGACATGCAGGCCAGTATGCCAACCATCTTTACTTATCAAAACATCCATTTCGATGTCCCTTTTTAATCTTACTTATGTACTTCTCATGATTCCCACATAACTGTCAACTGCATTCAGATTAGCAGATTCACAATCCCCCTCCCTGACCCCAACTCCTTTGTGTAGCAAAGGTTCTGATTCTGTCCAGCTAGTCGCCTTAGGCCCCCTTGACTTAGCATCCATATACTGGACATCTCTGTTGTGAAGACGGAGACTCTTGAGGCCTGGGTCATGTTTGCAGATGGAGTGAAGAAGAAGGCAGGGCAGTTGTTAAATCTGACGCTGACCTATAGACTCCTGACCCTGGTCCTCAGAACTGGCCTGCCCTTTACTGCCTTCAGTGGATGGGCAGAATCCATTTGGCTGGCTACTCTGGGTAGCCCACCGACAGCCAGCACCTGACAGCCAGCATTAGGATGGAGAGGATGTAGGAAGCAGAGCACCGGGCTGTTACCAGAGCCGTTGGAGTATGACCCGTATGGGCAGGGTTCACAGGTGCTGTTGTTGGTTTTGAAGAAGCCTGGGTTACAGGGTGGGCAGCGGGTCTTCACACCAGAGGCAGGCAGCTTCACTGCCCCCTCCAGGTCCTCGGCACAGATTTTTGGCATGGCCCATTTGTACATGAGCTGTGTCTAAAAATAAATAAATAAATAAATAAATAAATAAATAAATAAATAAAAATGGAGTAAGCAAGATTCAGTACATGTGGGATTTAGCCCCCTTTGGGGGTCACAGATCAGATATGTTGCATATCAGATATTTATATTATGATTCATAACAGTATCAAAATTACAGCTATGAAATAGCAATGAATAATTTTGTGGTTGGAGGTCACCACAACCCGAGGAACTGTATTAAAGGGTCACATGCAGCATTAGGAAGGTCGAGAACCACTGTTGCAGACCCTACCAAAAATGTTGGAGGATACCAGAGATTTGGACCAGGATGAGAATTCCAGAGATTTGGACCAGGATGAGAAAAAGTAGAGAATTCAATTTTGGTCACACGTTTGTACACAGTAACTGCAAAATAACATTGGTCAGAGGAGGAAGGGTGTTTCTGATGGTAGAGGAAATGGGTGGCCAGGTGTCTTTGGAAAACATGTGTGGACTCTTTCCAAAAAAGGAAATCTTTTTATTAGCTGAGCATGGTGGTGCACACCTTTAACACCAGTGCTTGGGAGGCAGAGGCAAGTGGATCTCTGTAAATTCTAGGTTAGCATTGTCTACATAATAAAACTATGTTTCAAAACAAAACAAAATCAAAACAAAAACTCCCCACACCCCCTCAATATCTGCTGACTGTCTTTTGTTAAATAATCTTTTCAAAAAGGCTTTCTCTGGTTCCTCAGGCCTGTTCTGTTCTTTGGGGTTCTCTCAGGCCTTACACATCACCTCTACTTCCTTCCGGCCGGCCCCTCTTTCTCCTCTTTAGCCTCCCTGTTGCCCGTGTGAGCTCTGAGAGAATGCATCTCAGTTTTTCTTAGATCCCTGCCTGACACATCAGTTCACACAAGCGTTGTTTGTCAGCCCAGAGACAGAGAAAGTACAAAGAAACAGCTTTGTCCTGAGCCTGAAGGTTTAGTGTGGGCGGGAGCTAGAGAGGAACAGCTGAGACTAAGTTTGGCCAGTGCTTCTCACCACCCCTAATGCTGCCGTGACACTCTAACACAGTTCCTCTTGTTGTGGTGACCCCCACCCACAAAATCATTTTCATTGCTACTTCATAATAGTTATTCGTATAGTAATTCAAATCCATACTGTAATTTGCTGCTGTTATGAATTGTAATGCAAATATCTAAGTCTTCCAAGGATCTTATGTTGAGGTTTGGTAGGTATTGTGTATAGTAATGCTAAATTCTGTATGGAAAGGTCTAGGCCAGCTTCTGTTGTGCAAACCCTTGCTCCTTAATTTAAAACTGTTGGCTAAATAAAAAATGGCCACATCCAGTTTCTGGAGGGATTAGAGGTAGGTGGGTTTTTGAGTTACCAGGTTGAATCTGGGAGAGATGGGAGAATGCGGAGAGAGGAGGAGGAGCCAGGAGTGGAGATGGACCATGAGCACATGGCCAGGAGAAACCACAAGTATTTGGGGAACATGGGTGGGGAGGCAGCCAGGCCAGCAGTTAGAAAAGAAGATTAGGGGTGACCCCCAGTAATCATCAAAGCCAAATAAGATAACCATAGTCTAAGTCTCATTTATTTGTAAGCTCATCAGGGATAAGTTTAAATTGGATCATCAGGGATAAGTTAAATTGTACAGTTGACCCCAGTGAAAGGGTTGTTTGACCCCAAGGGGGTCAAGACCCACGTGCTGAGAAACACCAACTTAGGCCTTTTTCCAGAGACTTGGGGGTAGGAAAAGATCCCCTCTGTTCTCCCTGGAAGCAGCTACGAGACTGAGTATCACTATGAAAAGCAGCAGATGTGGACCGATGGGCAGGTGGGGCCTGGGACTAAGCAAACCAGAGAAACCAAGCAGAAGAAAATGAAAAAGAGAACATGTCAATACTGGGTAAAACACACAGGCAAAAGGAAGCCTGCTTGGAACATGAACAAAGCCATGCTGCCCCTCCCTCCCCCCAGCTTGGGCTCACCCCGCAGATTTCGCAGATTTCGGGGGGTTTCTCCACTGAGTTTGTTGACCACAGGAGCCTGAACAATGTAAGAAGCAGGGATCAGGTGCTCCCAGCATGCTACCCACCTCTCCCTGAGCATCACAGGCTGTGTGAGTGTAGAAATAATCCTTGTCTGTGCATGCTGGGCGCACTTTGCAGGTGGAAGATCCTTTTTCTAAGTGACCGAAGTGAGAAAAAATATTTCAAGTTACATAAGAAAGCAGGGCTCTTAGCCACTGACCAGTGATCGGTAACACCCAAGCCCATGGGTGTGTCACTACACAACCTTCCAGAAGCTGTTTGCTTTCTGTTTTCATTTATTTGCCTTCTGGTCTTTTGAGACAGGCTGAGCTGAGATTCACCAAGCAGTTGAGGCTGGCCTCACTTGAAATGATTCTCCTGCTTTATCCTCTTGGGGGGTTAAGATTACAGTTGTGAGCCACCATGGTCTTTTATTCTTTTGTCTTAAGTTTGGTTTTTTGGTTTTTGTTTGTTTGTTTGTTCATTGTTTTTGGTTTTGTGGTTGTTTTGCTTTTTCAGACAGAGATTCTCTGTGCAGCCCTGGCTGTCCTGGAAGTCTCTCTGTATACTAGGCAGGCCTAGAATTCAGAGATCTACCTGCTTCTGCCTCCTGAGTGCTGGGATTAAAGGTGTGCACCACCAAGGAATTTTTTCTTAAACCTACTTTTATTTATATGCTGTTTTGCCTGCCTGCGTGTATGTGTGTCTGTGTGCCACATGTGTGTCTGGTTCCCAAGGAGGCCAGAGAGGGCGTTGGATCCCCTAGAACTGGAGTTAGAGACGGCAGTGAGCCACAGTGTGGGTTCTAGGAATCAAACCTGGATCCCCTGGAAGAGAAGCCAGTGGTTTTAACCATCTCTCCAGGCCCTAACCTTAGACCTTGTCTGAGCATTCTCTTGCTTATGATAAACATGAAGAAGATCGTGTTACCCCCCCTTCTCCGTGAGACCACCCCACGCAGATAAAGTTGGAATTGCCATGAACTCAAGGCAAAGGTGCCTCTGACTCAGCATCCTAGTACTGACTTCCACCCAGTTAGTTTTTTCCTACTCTGGGAGTACTGGGGATTGAACCCTGGGCTCTAGGCATGTTTACCACTGAACCCCACATCCTTAAGCCATTTTATCAGGGGTTTGGTGTTCCCCTTATAATGATATAATGTCGCTTCAATACCATGGACCTTTACAGAAGAACTATTCCAATGAATCCACCTTAAAACAATAGATGGCTTGTTTCCCTTTTGTTCTGATGTTAGGGACAGCTGTGGCCCACACCATAGCCTATGCTAACCTGGACTCCCAATCTTAGCGCCTCAAGTACTAGGAAAACAAGTGTATGCCACCATGCGCACACACATCAAGGGTGTGGGCGTGCACAACGTTCATCCCAGCACTCAGGAGGCAAAGGCTGACCAATCTCTGTGAGTTCAACCAGGCTAGCCTGGTCTACATAGTGAGCTCCAGGGTAGCCAGGGCTATAAATGTCTCAAAAGCCAAAACAAATCCTTTTTGGAAAAATTAAGAAAAAAGGTTGGAGAGGGAAGAGAGTGTAATCAAAATGTCCTGAAAAACGTTTCTAAAGGAAAAACCAAGCTGTTTCTTTTACCAAGAAAAATACGTATAATTCATGACAATTTAAATGTTAAAAACTCCCATAGGATTTTTTTTTTCCCTCCAGAATAAAAACCACCTGGGATGGGCAGGTGGTTCTGTGGTTCAAGGGTTTGCCAAACATGCATCAGAACTGGAAATCTGATCCCCAAACCTGTGTTAAATGCCAGGTAGGTGTGAGGGCCCACCTGTAATTTTAGCTCTCAGAAAGCCGGGATCCCTGGAGCAAGCTAGCTAACTAGACTAACTCAGCCAGTGTACTCTGGGTTCAATTGAGACACCCTGTGTGGATGAACAAGGTGGAGAGCAATGGAGGAATATTACCAGGGTCAAACCTTGGGCCTCCATATGTAGATGTACACATGCACATGCGCCTGCATATGCACATGTGCCCATACATATAGGAACACACATACAAAGATGCAAGCTCGCGCACGCGCACACACACACACACCACTTTATGGGATTCCCCATTGTAATGCCCTGCTGTACCTCCTACTTCTATAATATGAATGCTGTGCCCTCTGCAGGTAAGCACCTGTAAGGGGGAGGCAATCTCTTCTTCCGTTTATTACTTGCTATACAGTGGGGTGTCATCGAACGAGATTGAGAGCTAGGCAGGCCTAGGCCTTGGTTCATCATTTAGTAGCTGTGTCGTGTTAGGCAAGTTATTTAACCTCTCTCTGTTCTCTCATCCAAGGAACAGGAGTAATACCGTTTACATTGCCAGAACCAGCAAATGCCTGGCCCATCGCACTCACAGACTCAAAATGGAAGTTACAGGGGCTGAAGAGATGGCTTAACAGTTAAGAGCACTTGTTGTTCTTTCAGAGACTAGAGTTCAGTTGCACCCACACTGGGCAGTGCATAGCTGCCTTTAAGTCCAGCTACAGGGGATCTAATGCTCTCTTCTGGCCCCCTTGAGAATCTACATGTGCAGATACATCCACAAAGATACACACACAAACACAGAAGTAAACAATATATTTTTTTAAAAAAGAAAAGAAAAGAAAAAGAAATGCCAGTCACTATTATTGCCTGGAAGCTTGCACATACTTTTTATTTGATAACTATCCCAGGAGATTTAATAGATTAGTGTCCCTTTTTCTCCCTTCTAGGGAGGCATTTACTTCTCAACAGGTTCTTTCCCTTTCCTGGATGACGTCCTCTGTCAGAAACTCTTCTAAGGATGCCTTGTTGGCCTGCACTGGGAGCTCAGAGACTGAACATCTCCCCATCTCTTCAGGCTGGGCAAGAAGAAAGTGTAGGGAAACAGCTGGAATCAGCTCAGCTCATTTATTTGGTAAACAAGCAGGAGGCCCAATTCCTCAGAGAGAGAACTAGAAACTCCTGTTGGTGACTGACTTGGCCAGGAGAGATTGGGGGGGGGGGGGGGGAGAGAGGTGCTGAACACGTGCCAGTTCCCAGGGCCTTGTGTATCAGCTCTGGCCAAGCACAAGCTAAGTGTTAGAAAATGTATTTGCCACAAAGACCTTTGTTCTGCTAGTTAAACATTTGCTTAACCTGACACCTTAGGTCTAAGTTTTAGCAGAAATGGTCCAGCTGTTTACACACAGACCACTGTGAAAATGGCTTTAATAAATGATTAACTGGAGTGTTGAGACAGACCTCACTTTCCTAGCACAGGTTTAAACCAGGAGGTTTAAGTTGGGCACTGGTCAAGTGAGAAAAGGTCTCCTAGGAGGTTTGGTAGGGCGAGGGATTGAGTGTGGGTTGAGGAGGAATGCTCCTGGGAGAAATGTAAGAAGGCCTTTATCTCGGGCCCTGGTCCTTTTTCTGTACCTCCATTCTCCTGTCAATATCTTTCCCCCACTTCTAGTCCAGTGTTCTCTCTGGGACCCATTTTATCAAAGGAAAACATTTCCTCAGCAGGCACAGGACCCCAATACACATGATGGCACAGCTCACACCAGCGCAGATGCTGGGCAGGCTCTTGGGCCTCTCTGAGCTTCTCTTTCATTTGTAAACAGAGAGCTCACTCCCACGCCATGCTTGAGTCATAAGTGAGATAATGTTGTATTGAGTGTAAACGTCTACACAAGTGACCTGTTATTGTAAACTATACTGAGAACATTTTCATCTTGTAAAAAAGTATCTGGACAGGCCTTTATAAAAAAAAAAGAATTAATAAAACTAATGCCGAAGAGGTAAGGCAAGCAGGATGGCTCAGTGGGTAAAGGTCCTTGTCACCAAGCCTGACAACCTGCCTCCTTCCTGCAAGTTGTTCTCATGAATGCACATTCATGCATGAACGCCCCCCCACACACACAATAAAACATAAGTGTAATAATAATTAGGACTTGGGCTAGAGTTGAAGCTCCATAGAGGAGAGCTTGCCTAACACGTGCAAGGGCTCTGGGATCTATCCCCAACACTACAAGAAACAGTTTTTAAAACAGTGATTACACAGCATTCAGGAGGCAGGGAAAGGCAGATCTCTGTGAGCTTGAGGCTAGCCTGGTCTACAGAGTAAGTTCCAGAACAGTCAGAGCTACCTAGAGAAACCCTGTCTCAAAAAAACAAAACAAAATGAACAACAACAAAAGCAATTACAAAATAGCAGGCCCATTGCTGGATCCTTCCCTACATTAGCCAATCCCCACAGCAACACCGTGAGGTGGACATGATCATTATTACTTCTATTTTAGAGATAAAGACATGGAGGCACAGTCGCTTTTCAGGCCTCCACTAAGACCATGTATAGAAACTGCAGCATGAGCAGGCAGCATGCCCCAGGTGTCACATCTAATGAGCGGTGAAGCTGAGATCTGAACCTGGTGAGTGTGTTCTGGAGTCCGGGCGCCTGAACCGTATGTATTTCTCTTAGGAAACGGACCTGCTAGTGTTTAACATAGCACAAGGGGGCTGGTGTGAGCCCTCATGCTAAATTGCCCCATGAGCCTTCTGGTTTGTCCTACACCGTTTCCATCTCAAATCTCGTGTCCCCATGAAGCTGCAGCTTCACCTTGAAAGATCTCAGCTAGGGAAGGCTTGTCCCCTTTCCCAGGAAGATCAACCACATTTCTTTTTCTGCCTCCACTGATCCCTCCTGCACCATGGAGAGTTCCTACAATTGCCTGTCTACATAGGCAGATCTCTCCATTTTGGTTCAACCTGGAGGACAGGCACCAAGGCCAGCCCTTGTGTGTGTGTGAACTGGCCTTCAGTCACTGCCTTCATGAGCGTTCCATGCTAGGTTCTTATTAGCTCTTTGCATTTCCCCAGCCTCTCCCCTTGAAAGAGTTACATCTGCAATAAACGTGACTTCTCTTAGTACTGAAAGTTGATGAAGTTGAGTCAAAGGAGCAGATTGAGAAATCGGTGACTGAAGAACAGCTCCACGAATTCGTTCCTTGATTAACCTTTTCATGACAACTCTTGGATAGAAGTCAATTTATACAGCATTGACCGAAACAGGGCTTTTCTATGACTACCTTGTCATTCAAACCCTTGCACAATTGCAGAGTTGGAGATGGAACCAAAGGTAGACTAACAAAGGCCACCATTGATAGAGGTGGGGCCGAGGGGAGGAATCAGAATTAAAGTGGAAAAACAGGAATTTAGATGTGTGGCTAGAAACTTCCTCCCAGATCTAAACTTTCTTGTCTGGCTGAAAAACTACCCACATCTGGCAAGATCAGGGTAGAAAAAAGTAGGGTTTTTGTATTAGGATTGTAGACATAAGCAAGCCACAGGTCAACGGCTGGTCCTGGGTTAACAACCTTACCCTTTTAACACCTGCGTGACACATACGGGTGTGGGTCTATACACACGGGCCTTGTGCTGGGATTGTGCATGCTTCTGTGAAAGAAGAGGAAGGAAGGGTCGTGATGAGGGTTCCTAGGGAGAGGGCAGAGCAGAACCCTCCTGTTTCTTGCTTGTTTCACAGCCTACTCTGAGGTCTAGACCTCGTACCCATTACCAGACTGTTTGAGCAGCACTCTTTCGTGACATTACCTCTCTTACACGGGGGTTCTGACATATTCTTAAATGACCAGGTCTTGTTTTTTCCTCCTCATAAAAAATAAATTAAAAAAAAAGTATGTTTGTGATTGGGTTTGTGCATGTGAGTGCAGTATCCATGGAGGCCAGAAGAGCAGAGTGTCAGACTCCCTAGAGCTGGAGTTACAGGCAGTTGTGAGCTGTCACACATGAGTGCCATAGGTTCTGGGGAACCCAACTCAGATCATCTGCAAGAGCAGCACACACTTTCAACCACTGAGCCATCTCTCCAGTCCTGTTTTCCAAAGCAGAATGTTTGTGGAGGTGTCTCTCCGTTTCTTTTAAAGAATTGAGACTTGTCTTTTAAAAACAAAACAAACAAACAAAAATGGTTATGCTCCTAACCTGGTCTGACCATTCTACAAGGTAAGTTTGTATTGAAATATCACACTATATTTCACACATACTGTTAACCCCAAAGATTTAAGGAGAAAGAACATTGTCCCAAATCATTGTAGCCAAATTAATTAGAACAAACTTTTTTTAAAAAAAAAATTTGTAGCCAGCACTTGGGAGGCAGAGGCAGGTGGATTTCTGAGTTCAAGGCCAGCCTGGTCTACAAAGTGAGTTCCAGGACAGCCAAGGCTACACAGAGAAACCCTGTCTGACTCCCTCCCACTCCCAAGGCAGGGTTCAAGAGATTGGCATTGGACTTGGGCCAGATAAAGGTTTCTATAGCTCATGAGTAGGGGGTTTCCAACTGGGGGATTTGGCAAGCAAACCGGTGAGGTGGGGTTCCAAAAGCAGAAGGTAGCAAGGTAGTCAGCAGAAGGTAGCAAGGCAGTCAGCAGAAGGTAGCAAGGTAGTCAGCAGAAGGTAGCAAGGCAGTCAGCAGAAGGTAGCAAGGCAGTCAGCAGAAGGTAGCAAGGCAGTCAGCAGAAGGTAGCAAGGCAGTCAGAACAACTTTTTGAAATAAAGGGAGGGTGGCAGGGCAGTGATAAGAACCTCCTGAGACAAAGGCATGGTTGCCATTCTTGCAACAGGCAAGAGCAGAACCATTTGTAGTTAAAGTTACAGGTGGGGCACAGCCGGTCCTTGAGAAACAGAGACTTAATCATAAACAGGAATGAACCTAGTTTGTCTTTATTATAAGATGGCTTTCAAGCCCAAAATGGAGGCAGCCTGGTTCATCAATACATACATAATTACTATTTGTTATTGAAAATTAATTTGAAAAGTTTGTGCTTGTCAATGCAGCCTCTTGGTTCTTATAGATTAAGTATGGTAATAAGGTTTTGTTTTTGTTTTGTCTTTAGACTATTAGGCATGATGGCATTTGCCTATAATCTCAGCACTTAGGAGGTAAAGACAGAGAAAGCAGAAATTCAAAGTCAAGTTGGGCCTGGGCATGTACCTTTAACTCCTATATTCAGGAGGCAGATGCAATGGATCTCTGTGTTTGAGGCCAGCCTGATCTACAAAGTGAGTGCCAGGCAGCCAGGGCTACACAGGATGGCCCTGTCTCAAAAATAAACACATAAACAAAAACAAAAGCAAAAGCTAGCCCCTGAGCCTCTGCCACATACACACGGAGGGTAAAGCCAGTACCAAACAACAATGACAACAGCAACAACAACAACAAAGGATTATCATCTTCCAGGCAGCCGACAGGATGGGCCTCCTGGTTTCCTTTGTGTGTTCACTGGTACCCCGCTACCCCCCCCCCCCATCCTAACCTCAAAAACATCACCTGAGTATTTGTCAGCATCACACGGATGGCAAGAAGTTTCTCCTTTATTTGAGTAAGAGTTGGCTGGACAAAGCTTGCAGAAAGGGGAGCCCTGCTTGGCAGCGTATGTTCCAGGCTTGCAGGGGAAACATTCGGAGGTGTAAGCCACCCCTAGGAAGAAAGAATGGTATAGACAATCAAAGCTTGAGCCCAGACACCAAGGCCCTGGGGATCAATGCCCATCCTCCCCTAGAAGCCAAGAGTCCAGGAAGCCAGCAGCAGACCCCAGATCCAAGCTGTTTTGTGTACCTGTTATGGCGATGTTTCTAACAAGCACAGGCTTGGACACTTTGGACCACACTGAGAAAGCTGTGGTTCTCCAATAGAGGACATTATTGCCTCTATTTAGCTCAACCTTAAAAAAAGGCATAAGGTAGTTGTTAATTCATCACAAAAATGGGCATTGCTAACTTGCCTCTTTTAGCTTTGTCTTCCTCCCACTCTTCCCTGATCCTCCATATATGATCCTTATATCATATGCACTATAAAATCTTTCATATAGAGATTATAACAGGACCAGAGGGAGCTGGCAGTAAGGGAGATTGACATTCGTTCATTCTTCTATGGTTTTCCAGAAAACACGGTCTCAGAGCTAGAAAGCTCTGGTTCCTGGGATGAAGTCATAGGGGCAAACTGGCCACTGTATAGCATAATCTATCAACCACAAAGAAAGGAATCACACATGTCTCAAACTGCCCCCTCCATGGGCACTAGAGTAGAATCTCTTCATTAGGGCCCTTGACCCCTCCTCTGGGATCGTGGGGACAGCTGGTATGATACTCACGCTGTGGAATTCCCATCCTTTCTCTGTAGTTTTCATCCACCTGGAGTCATCAGCATTGGGCTGGCACTGGTCATTCTGGACCTGAGGCAGAAGGAAGGTTCATTTGGGAGGAAAGGTTCAGCTTTCTGAGGAAAAGAGTGCCTTACTGCACACTGTATGATGCTCTACAACACGGTTTTCATGGGAGCAGAGCAGCCAATTCCCTCCAGAGAACAAGTAAGCTACACACAATAATGGCTGAACATTGACCTCAGAGAAATAATTTACAACTCAGCCCATTGCATGTCATAACAAGTCTGAGCAGGATGAAACACCTAGGAATTTCACAGGCTCTGTCCTCCCCATCAGTGTCCTTTGCCTGGCATCTTTTCTCCTCAGATTACCAGGCCTCAGCTCATTTTGCTCACAGTTTTCTCTAGAGGGAAAACCAAAAACCAAAACCAAAAAAATTCCTAAACATGGCTACACTTGTGATTGATTCCTACAAAATGAATGAGCCTCAGGGAATATTGACCCCTCCCCCAATCCTCTTTTCCCTCCCTCCCATCTAGGAGCTTACAAAAAACTCAAAGATGATGCTGGAGTCCGGGTAGTAGTACTCAAAGTTAACCGTGCCAGACTGCTTTAGGTTGACGGCATACATCAGTGTGGCTGTGCACTCATCTGTGTTGGAGGCAATGTAGTCTCCCCGTGGAACCCACTTGGACCTGTGAAAGAACAGGGACCAAGGGTTATGGCAGCAGTACACCCCCACAAAGATTCACGCCATGTGTTAGGTTCCATGTACTCCTGTTAGGATTTCTGGGGTAACTCCAGACTTAGGAGTCAAAAGTTGAAACTTGTTCCTTGTTGTTTGAATGAACAAGGCCCCCAGAAGCTCATTTATTTGAAACCTTGGTCTCCAGTTAGTGAAACTGTTTGGGAAGGATTAGGAGGCGTGGCTTTGTTGAAGAATGTGTGCCACTGGAGGTGAGCTTTGAGGTTTCAAAAGCCCACATCAGGCCAGTCCCTCCATACTACCTCTATCTAGGCTTCAGATCAGAATGTAAAGCCTCAGTGACTATTCCAGTGTCATACCTGTCTGCTTTCCACCATGATGGTCAAGGCCTAACCAAGCCCCCAATTAAATGCCTTCTTTTAAGAGTTTACTTGGCTGCAGGATGGTGATGCATTCTGGCAGTACTGAGGGAGAAGCAGGTGGATCACTGTGAGTCTGAGACCAGGATGGTCTACAGAGCTAGTTCTAGGACAGACAAGGCTATACAAAGCTAGTTCTAGGACAGATGAGGCTGCACAGAAAATCCTTGTCTCTGGGAAGAAAAAGTTGTCTTGGTCATGGGGTTGCTTCCCAGTAATAAAATAGCAACTAAGAAAGACCTGAGCATGCTCAGGGAAGGGTAGCAACAACAGGTACTCTGAGGTAGATCAAGGGGGCTAAGGCACAGCCAACCAGAGGAAGACAGTAGGGTGTGGCTCCGTGCTTCACCCAACTGGCCTGGAGGTAGATGGCAGGAAAGTCAGGCATGAGAAGCTATATATCAACCAGCTATTGAGCTGCATGCTTCATCTTCATGATTTATGCTCATCAGTAAGAGAAGGACTACTTAATAGACGAGGAAACTGAGGGTCAGAAAGTATCTTGGCCAACATCAGGAAACCTTCCGTTGACAAGAACTAGGATTCAAGGTCAAAATTGTTTATTCCCAAAGTTCCCAAATCCATAAGCAAACATCCTTGAGAACCCAGAAGTTCATCCAATCTAATCTCACTTGGTTTTTTTTTCTTCCAGAAACATCTACTTCACAATGCTACATGTACATTTTATTAGAAAGGGACGGCAGGAGAACCAGAGATGTTCAGTCATGTCCTGTCTGTTCAGGCTCTCTCCATCCACCTGGCCCAATGGCTCCTCCTCACTCCCTACCACACTGTCTCTTGAACAGCCTTCAAACTCATTTTGTGTCTGGCCCTACATCTTCCAATCCTTCTCCATATCATGGTTAGAAACATCCAGGAGGAAACTGTGACCAAATCACTTCAGTGCTCTAAATCCTTCTGATAACTTCCTATTGCTCTTGGGATAGGGACCACATTCTGTCCTACACTGTATGTAGCAAACCTGTAGGATTCCTCTCAATTCCTATGCCAAACTTTCTCTGCCCCTGGGCTTGCCCTTTTCCTCAAACACACTTCTTCCTCCTTCTCTTTATTTCTTACTCCAGTCATATAATAAATATATACGTAAATAAATAATAAATGCCGCTTAATATTATGAAGTCAGTCTGTGTCAAGCATGGCCACATACACCTTTAATCCCAGTGCTTCAGAGGCAGAGTCAGGTGAACTTGAGGTCATCCTGGTCTACATAGCGAATTCTAGGTTAACCAGGGATATATAGTGGCATCCTGTTCAAACAAATAAAAGCCTTCCTTGACTTTATCTGCTTCTCCAAGAATGCCCTGAGATTTTTTTATTTCCATAATTCCATTCTACCTTAAAATTCTAATATGATGTCAACCATTTAAGAATTATGCCTAGGTAGAATGAGCATACATCTGTCTATCACATAGCTTAAGAAATCCAACAGAGTGTAGCTTTCATAGTGTTGGAAGGTGCTGTGCAGGTCGTTGGGGGAGAAAAGTCGTCAGTAGTATTACCCAGCAATATACCCAGAATGCTACAGTACTGAACCGCCAGGCAAGCTGTGCCCAATTGGTAGGGTAATGGTATGAAAGTTTATGCAGGGAGCCAAACAATTTCTAATTAGATGTGAGGCCTGTTCCGCAGGAGGTAATTCATGTTGCCACTGTAAATCTGGTCTAAAGTCCGTGGCTAGAGATATCATCGGCTGTAGGTGGGAACCACCTACTGTTGTTTCAATAAATGGATAAGTCAAACTTACTCATGCTTATAACCATGGATCAGTATTGCTGTCAACCTGGGTCAGAGAAGCCCGTTTTGCAGTGGGCAAAGGCAGTGCAGAGACAAAGGGCTAGGAATAAGTGGCGGTTGAGCGTGCAGCTCTCTGAGTGGAGCACCCATATGATTCTTTCTACCAAGACCCAGGGAACAATTATGGAAGAAGGGCTTGTAAAACAAAAGGTAAGAACCAGAGGGTGGGAAGGATGTTGTGAAACGCTGCCTGCTGGACATGACATGAGTGTGGTATTCAAGAACTCATAGTAGCTGTGGTTGCCTGTTCAAGATCAACACAGTCAACATTCCAGCATAGAGGAAGGTGGGGCGGGTGGAGCCTATCCCTAGCTCGGGAGTCATGGGAGGGAGTTAGGTATATGGGTGTAGCCTCTGAACATGCAAACAACTCTAATTAAACTGAGTCTTACAGAGACAGACGGACAGACAGACACACATATATTTGTCTCACATGTTGGAAAGAAGAGCAGTTCCAAAGGGAGTGAGATGGGCATGGGAGATGAATGTGTTCAAGGTGCATTGTGTACATAAAATTGTCAAAGGCTAAATAAACATCATTAAAAGCAAAACCGAGCAGTCGAGTGCAGCAGAGGCTGCCCTGCACCTTCACTAGTCCCTCCCTTTTTTCTAGCATTTCTTGCCCCAACTACCAAGTGGGGTTGAATTCTTGACTCTGGTGTTTAATGTTCTCATGCAGTTCTCTGTCTGTATCTCTAAACAACACACTGCATCATGGTGTTTTGCATGTTTTGAAACGCCATGTAAATGGTATCATTCTTAATTTTCTAAAACTTTCTTTAGTTGAGATGGAGAATTTATACAACGCTGTGGTATTTATCTAAACTCATGCACATAGATCTTTTTCTGTGTGTGAGCACATGTGTGTATGAATATATATATCATCTATGTTATGTGTGTGTGAGTGTGTGTGTGTGTGTGTGTGTGTGTGTGGTGGGGAGGGAACCCAGGTCTAGTCTATGCTCGGTATGTACTCTCACTGACTCATACACTCCTAGGCCATCCTTCCAGCTTTCCTGCTTCTAACATTCTTTGTGTGGTTCTAGTTTATTTATTTACAACTATTGGATGTGTAGAATGCTTCCAGGGTTTTTTTTTTAATTGTTCAGAACATTCTTGTTCCTGTGTCTGTACACACATCTTAGCAGAGTGCTTGGGAGCAGTTGCTGGCTCATAGCGTATGGAACTCCCAGCATTACCCAGGACTGATACCTTGTTCCCCAAAGTGTGTATCAGCTTATCCCAGTTAGCAATTTAAGAGGGTCCCCATTGCTACACATCCTCTTCAAACTTGGAATGAACAGGCTTTATGGCTGTCCTGTGATGTGGTGGGGAGTGCTGCTGTATGATTAATAGGGCATTTAGTGGCTAGTAGGACTTTGGTCCCATTTCCGTGATTACTTGTGCAGCATTCTTGCAGTCTGGTATCTTCTTCTGGCCATACCTTTTTTTTTTTTTTCCCCGAGACAGAGTTTCTCTGTGTAGCCCTGGCTGTCCTGGGACTCACTCTGTAGACCAGGCTGGCCTCCAACTCAGAAATCCTCCTGCCTCCACCTCCCGAGTACTGGGAATAAAGGCATGCGCCACCACTGCCCGGCTTTCTGGCCATACCTTAATTCTTCTTGGCTAGCCTGTAGATTTTGGGAGGACAAAATCAACCTAGTCTTGCATAATAATGCATCCCCCTAGTTTCCAGCTCTAGCACCCAAGGACCTCAGAGTGATTCCAGAAAAGAACAAATTGAGACAGTTCTGCCGTTTCTGTTTTGTCTGAGACAAGCCCAAGACCCTTGACTGTTTAACAATGGCCACTAAGGGTCCCCCTGTGTCTGCCTCAACTACATAGTCTCACAAGCTTAACAGTCAGTACTGTTTGTTTGTTTTACAAGTCAGGGTTTTTCTGTGTAGCTCTGGCAGTTCTAGAACTCGGTCTGTAGATCAGACTAGCCTGGAACTCACAGAGATCTGCCTCCCTCTGCCTCCCAAGGGCTGGGGTTAGTGCCACCCCTGCCCGGCAACAGTCAGTATGATTTCCAAAATACAAGCATAACATAAACCAAATTCTTCCAAAATGGCACATCCCACCTAACAGCATTAATTCCCTTGTTGAAATTTAATGTGGAATCAGCTATAAATAACTTTTAATGTTTGATGACTAACTAAAAGGATGCCCTAAGTGGGTCACACTTACACTCTGGTGTTTGCTAGTGTTATCCCTGGTACAGATACTTCACGTCCCATAATCACAACATGTTTGATTGATTTCTAGTGCTCGATTCCTTGACCAGTGTTGGGGATCTGGGATTGGACTCAAGGTCTTGAACATGCTAGGCATGTGTATTGCCACTAAACTATATACCCCAAGCAGGTCTGCTTTCTTCTTAAAAATTTTTGCCAGGTGGTAGTGACAAAAACCTTTAATTCAAGTACTTGAGATGAGAGGTAGAGGCAGATGGATCTTTGAGTTTGAGGCTAGCCTGGTCTCCAGAACAAATTCCAGGACAGCCAGGGTTACACAAAGAAACCCTGTCTCAAACAACAACAACAAAAACAAAAACAAAAACCTAAAACCTAAAACCCTTCCTTTAGATGTATTTGTTTTTATGTGTATGGTGTTTTGCTTAGATGTATCTTTGTGCACCACATGCATTCCTGTTGCCTGCAGAAACCAAAGAGGGCATTGGATACTCTAGAACTGGAGTTATAGACAATCGTGAGCCAGTGTGTAGGTGCTGAGAATCTAACTCCAGTCCTCTGCAAGAGCAAGTTAATGCTTTTAAGTTCTGAGCCATCTCTGCAGCCTGCCTTTGTTTTGTTTGTCTTTGTTTTAAAGACAGGGCCACACTAAGTAGCCCAGGCTGGCCTGAAACTCTCTATCCTCTTAACCCCAACGTCCCAAGTGCTGGATCATAGGCATATGCCAGAACACCTGGATACAGCTTTTACATATACACTCTTATTTAATCAGGATCACATTGTTTAAGAACAGTACTACTTGCCAGGTGTGCTGGCTCACACCTTTAATCCTAGTACTTGGGAGGCAGAGGCAGATTGATCTCTGGGAGTTTGAGGCTAGCCTGGTCTACACAGCAAAATCCAGGACAGCCAAGGCCACACAGAGAAACCCTATTTTGAACAACCAAAATAAGTAAGTAAATAAATAAATAAATAAATAAATACATTGTGTTATTTGAACATGGTTGTGTGGATCAGTAAAAAGCTTGGGACTGGGTTTGAGTACCCATCTCTCCAGGTTCAAGCTAGGAAACTAAGGCAGAATGCTTAACCTTACTGGGCCTCCAGTTTTTCACTCTGCAATGGAAATCACAATGCCAGTTTTACTGGGCTCCTGTGTAGGTTCAAGAAAAATTTTCTATGAATACATCCTTCATAGGGCCAAGTTCCTAAAAGGCACATCTGAAATATGTAATCAGTTGTCGAACCACAACTCCCCACCCCCATCCCAAGGCTTTTCAATGACTGGCAAAGGTCTTCTGAGCTGGGAACTTTCCTACTTTCTAAAATGTGGTGGTTCAGATGAGAGGGGCCCTAGAACTGTTTGGGAAGGACTGGGAGGTGTGGCCTTGTAGGAAGAGGTTTTAAAAGCCCACATGAGGCCCAGTTTCCTGATTGATTGTGGATTCGATATAAGATCTCAGCTACTGCTCCAAGGCCAAGCTCAAGCTTGCCTGCCTGCTCGTGGAGTCACCCTCTGAAACTGTAAGAAAGCCCCAAATGAAATGCTGTCTTTATAAGTTGCCATGGCATCTCTTCACACCAATAGCAAGTAAGACATGGAGTCTCAAAGGATTTAGAGGCTCTCATTCCCAAGTCAAAGCTCTTACCCTACTCTGTCTTTTCCAAACCCACAACAGCATGTCAGGCAAAGCCAGTTTTAGAAGTTTGGCACCAAGGTCAGTGATGCAACCAATACTTTATACGTTGTGTTCTAATCAGGTTGATGAAGTTTATATAGAATCACTCAAGATTCCACAGAGAAAATACAATTGTGGTTTCTGTCTTTTCTGTTTTTTTTTTTTTTAAACCTGCTGAACTGTTAGATACTTGTCGTCCTTCATCTACCTTGCGTCTATTACTTTCATGTTTCCTTCTCACGGACGCTTGTCAGTCAGTGGCAAGCTTAGGTCAGAATAGGTCAAAGTAGTGGTCACATCCAGTAGTCCTTAGTCCCACCCCTGCCTCCAGGAGGTGTGTCGTCCTCCTCCCTCTAGCCTCAGGAGCACCACAGAACACTACCCAGAGTGCACCTCGGCCCCTTCCACAGGAGACTTGTGTGCTGTTTCCCAAACTCACGAAGTGCAGTTCTCAGTGGACTCCGAGATGCTGTCATCGACTTCCAAGTTGGCTGAGAGGCTGGCAAAACCGTGAGGCAGCTCACTCCACTCATCGAATCGGATGCCAGTGCCGAGGGAGTAGCGACCCTCGGCGCAGGGCTTGCAGGACTGGTCCTTCATATCCAGAAATTCCCCAGCATTGCAAGAGAAAGCTGAAAAGCAGAGCAGGGACAAGGGAGGGGTGCTGAGATCACTGTGGTCTCTGGAGGAGTGATGGGGCTGAAGGCATCTAAAACTGGGACCTGGGGGGGGGGGGGGGGGAGGATCCTGGGTCTGGACCACTAGAGCTCTGGGCTAAGGAACATCTTGTCTGATGCTATTTGTACGGAATAATCATAGAAACGTAAGGAGGATTTGTGGCTACCAAAGGTGAGGTAGGAGACTGCAGAGAGACTATCACTAAGAACTTTCTTTTCAGACTCTTAAAGCCCCTAAACTTGAGTGGTTAAGAATTGCTGCGAACAGCTGGGCTGTGGTGGCACACACCCTAATCCCAGCACTTGGGGAGGCAATGGCAGGTGAATCTCTTGAATTCTAGAAGAGCTAGGGCTACACAGAGAAACCCTGTTTTGAAAAAAAAAAACAACAAATTAAAGCAAACAAAAGAATTGCTGTGAAGATTATAACAGCCCTGAAATTTGCCCAACAAGGGGTGAAATTCATTGTGTGTAAGAAGTAGTATCTTTGGAAGCAGAGGAAGGATTGTTGTGAGTTCAAGATCAGCCTTGTCTATACAGCAAGATCTAGGCCGGCCAATGCTACCCAGATATCCTGTCTCAATTAAGAAAAATAAAACAGGCAGTTTGAATTGCAGTACAATGCAGGAGTGGGCGCCGGGATCTAGCTGAGCGTCCGCCTGGCCTCTCTTCCTCGCTTGTCTGAGCTTCAGCACAGTCCGAGATGGCTGGCGGTAAGGCTGAAAAGGACTCCAGAAAGGCCAAGACAAAGGTGGTTTCCCACTTGAAGTGAGCCTGCTTGCAGTTCCCAGTTCCTTGTGGGCCATATTTATCAACACCTGAAATCTAGGACAACCATCCATGGACGTGTGGGCTGCTGTGGATAGTGCAGCCGTCCTGGAGTACCTCACCGCAGAGGTGATGCAGGAAATACATCAAAAGACTTAAAGGTAACGTGTATTACCACTCGTCACTTGCAATTTGCTGTATGTGGAGATGAAGAATTTGATTCTCTGATCAAGGCTACAATTGCTGGTGGTGGTATCATCCCACACATCCACGAATCGCTGATTGGGAAGAAAGGACAACAGAAGACTGTCAAGGATGCCTGGACTCCTTGATATCTCAGGACTCTGAATATTTTTAACAGCTGTCCAGTGTTTGTGATTCCAGAGGACTGTATGTCTGTGAAAAACACAATTTTGCCTCTTTGTAATTTTATTTGAGCAAGTTGGAGGCTTAATTAGCCTTCCAACCAACCAGATTTCTGGATTCTAGTCTTAACCATATTTAAGTGTCACTGTGGCTTCAAAGAAGCTATTGATTCTGAAGTAGTGGGTTTTGATTGAGTTGACTGTTTTTTTAAAAAACTGTTTGGATTTTAATTGTGATGCAGATGTTATAGTAACAAACATTTGGTTTTGTTGTACAGACATTATTTCCACTCTGGTGGATAAGCTCAATAAAGGTCATATCCCAAACTAAAAAAAAAAGAAGAAGAAAAAAAAAGAGAAAAAGGGAAAAAAAAGTGGGGGGGGGGGAAACCCAGCCTAACAAAAGTAGTTGTGTGTTAATAGAGCTAATATTTTTATAAAGAAAGGATTTGAAGTCAGGCAAGATAGGTACTCTCCTAATCCTAGACCTGTTAAAAGAAAGAGAGAGAAAGACAGAGAGACAGACAGACAGACAGACAGAGAGAGAGGCAGGCAAAGACTTCGGGTCAGGCAGGCTCTGCTTTGCTGGGGACTTTGGGGCACATCTCTGATGACATGTTTCCTTGAAGGTGCTTCAGCTATTCTTAAAGCACTCCAGTCAGGAGGATGCTGGGCCTTCTGGACCATTTCAGCCTTCATTGCCGCTTACTCTACGGCCTCTGTCTCTTCCTTTTAGATTCTACTATTGTCGTTGGAGCTGAGTTTCTGAGCATCAGCAAAATCTTTGGGATGCTTTCCTGACTGCCTGATTTCCTGTTTTGGTTCATTTTATAGCCTTAGGTATCTTTCTATAACATGGATTTGTACTATTAGTCTCTCTCTCTCTCTCTCTCTCTCTCTCAAGATTTGCTTGTTTGTTTTGGGTTTTTCAAGACAGGGTTTCTCTGTGTAGCCCTGGCTGTCCTGGAACTCACTCTGTAGACCAGGCTGGCCTCAAACTCAGAAATCTGCCTGCTTCTGCCCCCCAAGTGCTGGGATCAAAGGCATGCGCCACCATTGCCCAGCTGTTTATTTATTTATTATGTATCAACGTTCTGCCTGCATGTATGCCTGCAGGCCAAAAGAAGGCACCAGATCTCATTATAGATGGTTGTGAGCCACATGTTATTGCTGAGAATTGAACTCAGAATCTCTGAAAGAGCAGCCAGTTCTCTTAACCAATGAGCCATCTCTCCAGTTTCCCTCCCTCCCCCCCCCCTCTCTGTCTGTCTCTCACATGTCTGTCTCTCTTTTTAAATAAGTGCTTGTTTTGTTTTGGTAGCACATAGTCAGATTGGAACTATACAGAGATTAGACAACAAAGTGTGGCACAGCTTTTGGGTTATGGCATTGAGCTTCTGGACTGGCATCCACAATTTCCTGGATCCTAACTTTCTAGCCTGGCTTCCTGTCACACATTTCCCAACCCTGATGCCTACTCTGTGTTGACTTCATGCTGAGCCTCAGCCTCCCCTGTGTCTCTACTTTTTCGTCTCTAAATGTCTACTTTGGTCCTCCTAGCTACTAATCATAGACATCCTTAGTTCTGATTCTTTCTCACATTGTACTATCACGTTCTATCTACCTGGTGTCCTTGGAGCCCTGGGCTCCCCCAGGAAGTGACTGGTTCAGAGTGGGCACTGCCATCACAGGAGCACCATAAAGGTTTGCCAAAGACATGAACTGAATATCTGTTCCCTTTTCTATGTCCTCAGTGCTTGTAGGCAGGACTCACCCAGCTTAAGTACATCATCATGTGCATACATAGTAGGTGCTTACATATGCTAGGGGCTCCTAATATCTACTGAGTCAACTGAGGATGGCTCTTTTGTTTCTATTAGCTAAGCCTCAGTTCTGCCCAGATCTCAGTCATATCCATTCTTCAGTGCTCAAATTCCCCGCACGGGACAGTGGGCTAAACTGATGTTTCAATTTGAATGTGCTTAATCTCCTTTGCAACTCTTTAAACAATCCCTCAAGTCTAGTCCCTGTTATTATTGCTATTCCCTTTGCATCCTAAAAAAACAGGGCACTGGGGATAGTAAAGCTGTACGGACAGAGTCAGAGAGGAGGGGTTGTAGCTACGAGTCACTGCCTTTCAGGTCATATCGACAGTGGGAAGGACCTAGCTCCCTGAAATGATGCCCAGTGCATGTTAAAGCCTGAATCTACACAAGCTCGTTTTCTTAGGTTTTCCTTCCAAGAACAAAAGAAAACTGGAATATTGCCTAATTACTGCTGGGGCTGGTAGGTGCAGGTCAGGCAGAAAAGAAAAATGAAGGGTGTGTGTACACAAACACACTCAAGAGTGCGTGTGTGTGTGTGTGTGTGTGTGTGTGAGAGAGAGAGAGAGAGAGAGAGAGAGAGAGAGAGAGAAAGAGATCCAGAATTGTTTATACTGTGTTAATTGGATTTGAATTTTTAAAAAAGCAAATTCAGATACTCAATTTGAATTAAATAACTTTACTTTCTCCTCCTCTTCTCTTCTTCTTCTTCTTCTTCTTCTTCTTCTTCTTCTTCTTCTTCTTCTTCTTCTTTGTGTGTGTGTGTGTGTGTGTGTGTGTGTGTGTGTGTGTGTGTGTTTGAGACGGGTCTCTCTATGTAGTCCTAGCTCTCTTAGAGCTCACTATGTAGACCAGACTGGCCTCTAAGTCACAGAGATCCATCTGCCTCTGCCTCCCAAGTGCCAGGCTTAAAAGCAGGTGCCACCCTCCTAGCTAAATAGAATTTCTGCAGCTGCACCACATTTCAGAAGGGCTGGGAGTAGAACTAATGAGGGGAAAAATCTGATGTCTGTGCTGTCGGGAGGAGCCTGGCTTGGACCTCAGGAGGCTTAGGTTAGAGGTCAGAGCTAAGTATCAGGGAGACCCTGGAACAGGAAGGCTGCTTACAGCACTCGGTGCCCTTGACGGGGTCTGGGAGGCTGGTGCACAAGCCCGGGCTGTGTGGCACGGCGACCCTCCACCTGGAACCTGTGCTGTCACACGCTGTGTACTCAAAATGGTACTCTGACTGCAAGGGAGAGAACAGTGGGCAAACGGTCCATCATCAGAGATCAAACATCGACAGTTTTCTGCCCAGTATGAGGGCTTCTGACACCCTTTATTATAGTAATGGCCCAAGGACCCTGGCAAAGAGCAAGGCATCATGGTACCCTGTGATTACAAGGCCCCTAGGAGAACTACGATAATTCATTTTTCCCTCACCTGTGGTCTAGTCCCTTAGAATATTTGTGTGTGTGTGTGAGTCTCTTTGCTGTTGTGTATACGTAATGTCCCAATGGGTGGTAGAAATGGGGTAATTAAACAGCAAACTAAGGTTGGCCGTGTAACTCGGCTGTAGAGTGCTTGCATGACCTAGCACGCTCGCAGTTCTCAAAGTCATCCTTGGCTGTATACCGAGTTCAAGAGGAGAGCCCTGGCTACAGAAGATTGTTAAAAAAAAAGCTAGAAATAGGAGTTCTTCTAGTCCAGATAGAATTTATGAACAAGGACATCCCCCTAGGAGGCCTGCTCTTTTATGGGATGATACAGGGGTTGGGAAGTGGGGAGGTGGGGAAGAGTAGATCTTGGGAAGATGGGGAGGGACTGGAAGGAGTGGAGGGAGAGGAAGCTATGGTCAGGATTATTATATGAGAGAAGAATTAAGAAAAAAAAAGAACAAGGAGTTCTAAACGGAGAGGCTGCCCCTCTCCAGCTAGTCACAATTGTCACAATTGTCACACAAGCTTTATTTCTAGCTCTCCCTGCTCAGAAGGACCCCGAGGCTCCCACTGCATCACACAAATGTCATTTTTAGCCCAGCAGGTGAGGGCTGCCATCACACGCACCTGTCCACGCTTAATTTCCCTGTGCAAGGGGCCCTCCCTTGCCTTCCAGCTGCTTTACCTGAACTAGAACAACAGGATAACAGAAGTACAGCTGCCGAATCAAGATGATGTAGGACAAGAAAAAGCAAAAAGCAAAAGCACTACTCACACAAGGAGACACAGCCGATACGGTGAGCTCCCTCAGCAGACACAGCCGATATGGTGAGCACCTTAAGAGTCTCCCGATAAACCTCAGAACCAATTGCTTTTGCTCTTCAAGTATTTCATGGTCCAAGTTTTAAGTCCACACCTATATTTTGTTACTGTATCTAAAAGCAAAGCAAACTGTCCCCTTCCATCCACACAAAAGAACGATTCTACAATATGCATGATTGCAAGGAGCCGAGGCTGACCAGAGACAGGCTGAAGTCTGCTAATCTGTCCTAGCAGGAGGAGAAAAAAACTTTACTTTTTTGTTTTTAAAAAGCACAGTCTTATGCCGAGCAGTGGTGGCGCACACTTTTAATCCCAGCACTTGGGAGGCAGAGGCAGGTGGATTTCTGAGTTCAAGGCCAGCCTGGTCTACAGAGTGAGTTCTAGGACAGCCAGGGCTACACAGAGAAACCCTATCTGCAAAAACCAAAAACCAAAAACCAAAAAAAAAAGCACAGTCTTATTTATCCTAGGATACGTAATGTTTTCACTTAACATCTATAAAATCAAACTGTAAGATGGTAAAAAAAAAAAAAAGCATTGTGTCATATTTTAACTGACCAGGACTTTTTCTTATGTGCTTTGTTTGAAAACTGGCCTGTCTCAGAAGCAGAGGGATCCCAGATTGCCTGAGATATGAATTGGAGCATGCTGTTTCCAATTCTGGGATTCCAGAAACTCAGTACAAGGAAAGAGCGATTGTAGGTTACATCTTCCTTTCCCTCCCTGGTAAATATTTGCTGAATCCATATTGTCAGCCCAGCATGTATCAGTTCAAGCCAGACCAGTAAGTTTGGCTTGGGCAATAACCTGAACTTGGCACATCACCTTCAGGAAAACAATGAAGAACAGAAGAAGTTGGGAGAATCTGATGACTCTAGCTTGTGTCAAGTTGACATAAAACCATCCAGCACAAGGTCCCCGGGATAGAACTCAAGTTGTCAGGTTTGGCAGCAGATGCTTTCACTGAATGAGCCACCTCTGAGTCTGACCTTGGATTCTCTGTGTAGCAAAGGATAGCCTTAAATTCTTTGACCTTCTTGCCGCTGTCAAATGCTGGGATTTACAGATGTGCACCACTACACCTGTCTTCTGAAGCTTAACTTTTTACCAGAATCTGCAGCTTTGGATTTAAATGTCGGTTTCACTAAGGAAAGGAAGACCATCAAGGTGAGAATTCGTTGGGACCTGACCTCCACCTCTCTAGGCTTCCTTTTCTTCATGGTTTCAGTCTCCTCCTCTCAGAGATAACTAGCCTGGCATTGGGAGCTAAGTAGGCTGACTAAGCATGTCTTGATTTGGTAATGAGGCAGAAAGGATTCTGTCTGTAAACCTAATTGCCCTGGCTATTCATATGGTGCTTTCACAGTTCCCAACCCCCATCTCATTTAAGCTTCGGGGCTTCCTGGGAGACACAGAGAGCAGAGGTTGTTTTCCTCAGTGTGGAGTTGGCTGTCCATGGAGTGAAATGGCTTCCTTTTCCAAGGCCACACAACCTGTAAGTCACTGAGCCCAAACTCAAGACAGCCCCGCAGGCATCCTCTCCCACTTTTGTAGGTCTGACAAAACACAGACTCACATTGAACCAAATTTCACAGCCAAGTCTAAAAATTAAATATGACGATATCAGTGGCCTGTCATTAGCCAAGCTAGGTTCACTTCTGAGGCCTGAGAATTGGTGTGAAAATAGCTAATCTACTCAAGCAGATAATTTTAATTCACTCTAATTGCATTTGGCCTTCTGAAGGCACATGGGCCAAATCTCTCCTTTTTCATTGGCTTTCATTTGGTGTCTCCAGGTGCTATGAGGCTAAGAGATTTTCTGGGAGAATGGTTGCTCTGAACCTTGGGAAGTTTCCCTCCTAATGTGTGTTAATTTTCTCCATGCCACTTGGGAAGGGTCACAGCATCCATGGTTGCTAGCTCTGTGGCAGCTGTCTGAAAACGGAGCTGTGCTTTAAGATCACACTTGCTAAAGACAAGCTTAGGCAGTTAGAGCAGGGAAGACCTGGCAAGTCAGCCCCAATCTGCTCACTATCCTATGAGGATAGCAATTCCCCAAGGATATTAGTGGCTTTTCTCGTCTCTCTGACCAAATAGCCGACAGAAGGCAACTTGAGGGAGGAAGGGTAGATTTTGGTTTGTGTTCTGGAAAGATGTGGCAGTAGGAACGTGAGACTGCTTGCTCCCATTTCAGTGGACCAGAAAGCACAGAAACGGGAATGTCATCCTTCATCTGGTTTCTCCTTCCCCCTTCTTATTCAGTCAAGGACCCCGGTCGATGAACTGATGCCAGTGTGGGCATCCTCTCTAGAAACATCTTCACAGATGTACCACTCAAAAGTGTGCCTCACGAATGTCTTAGGCATTTCTTTCATTTTAGAATTTTCTTTAATGTTATGTGTATGAAACTGCAGTTCATGTGAGTACTAGGGATTGAACCCAGGCCCCTCCCCCCCCCCAAGTGTAACAAGTGCTCTTAACCACTGAACTGTCTCTCCAGCCCCATATTCTAGGTTTTTCTTAATTCTATCAGTTTGATGCAGTTCATCATCAAACAATATTTCAGTTACCCAATCATCTACTTTTGAAACTGTACAACCAGCATGCACTACAGATTAACAGAGGACACACACATACACACACACACACACACACACACACAGAGAGAGAGAGAATTCTATTCAGCACACAATTCCTCCCTCCCTCCATGCATACGTATGCCACATGTCTAAACTCCAGTGTTGGGCCCAATGGGATTGATTATTCCTGGTTCCTAGGAAATCAATGAGAGGATTTAGAAATGATTTCTTTTCATAACCTTTAATTAATCATGTTCCATCTATCCCACACCACGCAGCCAAGTAACACTCCTGGGCACTTAAGAAAGAAGAGAGGAAAGCCTTTAGGTTGGATATTGAACTAGCTGTTGGAAGCAGTGATCTTCCAGGTTTAGAATTCACTCACACAATGTTTTTAGTCTTTGTTGTTTGGGTATCAAATGGAAATTCCAGGCACAGATGGAAAATAAATACCAGCAGGTCAAGATGGGATTTGAATGGGAATCTGCCCATCCGGGGACAGAGATGCCTCTCAGTTGGTAAGAGTTCCTGCTCTAGGATCCTGGCCACTCTTCCAGAGGATCTGGGTTTGAGTCTCAAACACTCCCATGGCAGCTTACTGCAATGTGTAAACTTTGGTTCCAGACTAAACGCCTTCTTCTGGCCTCCACTGGTACCACACACATGGTGTTTATTCATACATGCAGGCAAAACACTCATACACATAAAATAATTTAAAATTTTTAAAATATTTTCTGACAAAGTAGAAACTATTATTTTAATCAATCAATCAATCAGTGTGGTGCTAGGGAATAAGCACAGGGGCCGGAGCATACTAGGCAAGTGTTCTACCCTAAGCAATGTCCCCAACCTCTTAACAGTTTTACAGAAGAAAGAATTGGGGTTAGAAAGGTGGAAGTCACTTGTTCCTCATAGCCACATAGCCAGGAGATGACCAAGCTAGGATTGGACCCAGCCATTTGAATTGGAGTCTATGTGTAAGGCTGTCAGTGTTTCAGAGCAGTCAGCACTTACTCCTATCACACTCATGAGTGTGTCTGGGCTGCCACACTGGCTCTCTTGATGCTGGGGACTTAACAAGGAAAGTGTTTCACAGATCTCTCAAACAAGGGCCATAGCAGTGTGGAACGGGAGGGCTGGACACATGATGTACCTTTATAGGGAACCACCTCAGCAGTAGACAGATGCTGGTTCGGCCTGCCTAGTATCCACAGCCCCCTTCTCTGGAAATGGTGGCCGTTTTAGGAGGACCTGGCACTAGGTAGACAGCTTAATGGGACTGTCGAGTGAGGTGGCTCGCATGCTATGGGACTACACATGGCCCATGCTAGGCCATCGGACACTCTCTTAGGATAAGTAGAGATGAGATGGAAGGTGTGGGGACATCTGGTCATTGAGTAGGAGCCTGAAGTCTGTTGTTACTGAATCAGGGGCGGAACAGAGAAGTGGAGCTGCTGTCCAGATGCCCTCCTTACCTCCCGGTTCTGTCTGGCCACAGCCCCGCCCACCCGAGTGCACAGAGGTAAAATAATTATACTATGGGAAAGAACCCAGTCAGAAAGGGAAGAATGCTCTATGAGATCACATATACATTGTACCCTGAGTAGTTGGGACCAGAGAGACAGCAGAATTGCACCTGTCGAGGGGCAAGATAGGGAAAGAGGGGTTGTATTCGTGGAGACAGTTTCACAAGACAGATCTGTGTAGTGCTGATGACAGTGCAGCAGTATGCCTGTCCTTAAAGTTAGTGATGGGAACACTTAGAAACGGCTAATTTGGTGTTGTATGAACAGAGAAGGTTAGCACTCTCCTTGACAAGGATGGAAGAGACCCTTGGGCCTAACAACACGCATACGGTTAAGGCACTACCATCATAGTTTGTGGCATCTCACCACTGTTTCTGGGCCGCTTGGTCTTCATGTGGGTCCCCCAACAACTGGAGTGGGGGGCAGTCCCTAAAGCTGTTGCCTGTCTATGAATCCCATTCCCCTAACTGGGCTGCCTTGTCTGGCCTCAGTAGGAGATGATACACCTACTCCTGCAGAGACTTGATGTGCCAGGCTGGGGGGGGATATACCCAGAGGGGCCTCCACGCTCATAGGAGAAGAGGGTGTGAGTGGAGGGACTCTGTGTGTGTATGTGTGTGTGTGTGTGTGTGTGTGTGTGTGTGTGACAGCAATGGCGATGTAAGGTGAACAAATAAACAAATTAATGGAAAAAAATGGCTAATTTGGGGGCTGAAGAAATGATTTGACAGTTAAGAGCACTGGCTGCTCTTCCACCGGATCTGGGTTTGATCCCCAGCACCCACATGCAGCTTACAGCCATCTGTAACACCAGTTCTAGAGGTTCAGACACCCTGTTCTGTCTCTCCAGCCATCAGGCACCCATAAAACATACATATAAATAAAAATGGCTAACATGGCAAATTTTGCTGTGTGTAAAACTTAAAAAACTACATTTAAAAAAAGAATTACATAGTAACTTATTTGTGTGACACCGTGTGCACGCGCATAGAGGCCAGAAGACAGTATTCAGGAGTCAGCTCTCTCCTACCACCGTGTGGGTCCCAGGGATTGAACTCAGGTTCTTGGGCTTGGTTGAAGGCACCTTTACCTGCTGAACCATCTCACCAACCCTGTACTATAAATGGGGGAGGGGGGGGCATAATGACTGGGTGTGGTAGCACAAACCTGTACTCTCAATACTCAGGAGGTAGAAGGAAAAAGATCACAAGTTCTAAAAAAAAAAAAGACTAGTCTGAGGTGTATTTTAAAAATTTTAAATTTTAAAAGGGTTATGCCATAAAGCCTGGAGAACATGCCCAGTCTCAGAGTTAGTCTATTAACTAGGCCTTCCAATGGAAATCTGATTACCTGGCAGTCTACATGCAAGAAACAGCTCCAATTATTTTAGGAGGAAAAAAAATGTATTTGCAATTATCATTCAATCTGCTGACTGAACTCAAAAAGACACCAAGCAGGAGCAGTGGAAGGCAGCCTGCTGCACATCGTGCGGTCTTACTGGCTATGCCCCTGTAGCAGTGACTCCCTGAGGTTTACCAGATTGTTATTAAGAAATTTTTAAAACATTTTTGTTGCAACTGTGAAAATGAAGAGGAGGAGGAGGAAAATTAACTGCTAAAAAGTGTTTTGTTTTCAAGCTCTGTTCTTCTATAATTAAAACATTTAAACTCTGGCGATTTTGGGGCCGTGGGCCTTGTCGGGTCTTCCACATTCTAGGGAGACACTCTCAGCAGTATGAGTCTAAAGCCCAGGATCTGAAAGAGTCCCAGTTTTCACAGAGATGATAGCTGTATGGTGTGGAGAGGAGACAGGTCATAAAATACAAAGAAATGTAACTGCTATCCCATGCTCCTTTTTGCCCCACTACTACCTCCGCCCCGCTGCCCCCCCCCACTCCTCACCTCCACTCCACTCCCCTACTTCTCACCCCCTCCCCCATTCCCTCCACCATTTCCTCAGCAGAAGCTCTTGATGCCTAAGGACTCTGCCAAAGACAGGAACACCTCTCTAACGCCAAGGTGACGCTAACCACTGAACAGCACTGCTTCTTTTCTGACTGAGAGAGGTTTGAATGCTATGGCAAGCAGGTCTCCAAAGATACTTAGCTTTGCTGCTAGAAACAGAGAGGACAGATGGCTGGAAGAAACACCTAAGGGACAAGACGAGATGGCCTGGTGACCGTGGGGCTTCCTATCCTATCCTCCTTCCTGCCGGGCAATCCTCCAGTGGGGCTGCCAAGGATGCTGTTTACAGATGGTCTGGGCTGGCAGCAGAGTCAAAAGGCAGGCAGGGGGCCTGGAGTGATGGCTTAATCAGTAAAGTACGTGCAGGGCAGGCATGAGGATTCGCATCCATGTGAGACAGGGAACCCACGTAAAACCCAGGCATGTGTGGGAAATTCTCAAAGAATCAATAAAAATATTATATATTGTTTAAAAAGCCAGACATCTCATCACAGAACTGGGGAGACGGAATACAAGGATCCCTGGTCTTGCTGGCTGCCTGCCTCATCTAGCTGAGCTGGTGAGCTCCAGGTTCAGTAAGAGACCTGACTCAAAAAAACTGAGATGGAGATAAATCAAGGAAGATGCCAGTGTCAGTCTTTGGCCACACCCATGCATAAACATGTGCATATGCACCTGTACACACATGTTGTACAGGTAGGAAGATACATATATACACATACATAGACAGATACATAGATGATAGAATGTAATAAAAAAATTTTTAAAGGAAAAATAGATTTTTTTATAAGCCCACCAAGAAAAAAAAATTCATCCCGTTCCCAATTCTACTTCACTCCTGTTCATAAACCTTTAAGCCAAAGCTGACTTTCAGTCGGTCACAGCAAGGATCGAGTCCAAGACCCAGAAGCAGGTCATCTACCAATATATCAAGTTCCCCGCAGATGTGCATTGCATGCTGGGTGAAAGGTGGCCCGAGGGAATTAGTTTTGATATTTTGTTGTCTGCCTCACTTTCCAGATTATTTTTCTGTATATGCATCTGCTGTGTGGGATGAGGTGGTGATGGGGGTTAAACTCTGGGCTCTTGCATGTGCTTCACCAGCGAGCTGCATTTCCTGTTTTCTGTGTGAGTTTTTAAAAACAAACTGAAGGGCTGGGGTGAGGAGTAGACGCTTAGCATGCCCAGAGCCCTAGGGTTGTCCCTAGAACCACAAACAAGTACAAGGTAAAAGTCCTGCACTATGCGAGTGTTGAGACTCTTTTCTGTTTGCTTTCGGGTAGTGAGAGTGTTTTCCCATGTCTTTGATGATTCCGTTACACCGGCCTTAACCATTCTTCTGTTGTTTGTTGGACAGTGAGTTTCATCCAGTTTCCTTGTTTTAGACTGCACTCCAGTGCTAGTGCCTGAGGCTCTCTTGCTGTTGCCTTTGGATAGATTCCCAGGAGTGGAATGATCAGGTTCAAGGCGATGGGTTTCTTTAAGACTCCTGTTCAAGAAGGGAAACTTACGGGAGGGAACAGACATCCCTTTAAGAAGTTTGTTTGCTGTTTTGTTTGTTGGTTGGTTGGTTTATGAGACAGTGTCTCATGTAGCGCAGGCCGGCCTTAGACTTGTGATTTAGCTAAAGGTGTGAAAACTTCATTATGGTAACATCTAAATTTATGTCTTTGTAGGGTTTTTGTTGTTGTTGTTTGTTTTTATTTTGTTTTGTTTGTTTTTGAGTCAAGGTCTTGCTATGTAGCCTAGGTTGGCATCGACCTACCTCCTGATTCCTAGATGTCGAAGTATGAATGTTTGCCACCATGTCAAGCTTTTAAATATATATTTCCAGGTATCAAAATAGTACACTGGGTCTGTGTGCCCACTGCCGTTCTAATACTTTCTAGCTTCTACTATTTCATCTACTTCCCATTAACTTCTACTTACTGTCCCCACTGGAGATGGTTTAATACACATCCTATCATTCCCTTACAGTGAAATGCACATACATACATTTGTTCCACATAGGTCCCAACCATGTCATTTTAGTGAATGAATTTTATTGAATAAAACATTAACAACTACTGAGAGGTTGGTGGTGAAAGAGTCTCCCCTATCCTCAGGGAGAACCTAGAACCAGGCAGGAGTCTCCCCTTCTGAGTCTTTGAATCCCAAAGCCACGGTTGTGTGGTCCCAGTCACACCGGGAAGCAGACCAGCAGCGCCAGGGTTTATCTTGGCTGGCCTCGGGGTTGTCGAGAAAAAGTTCTTAAACAAACCTGAGTTATTGCTGGAGCCAATTGTGACTACAGCCTTGGGCTCTGAGGCAGGACACTTCCTGTCCCTCCCTCCAACACCCAGGTCATCCCCCCCTCTTCTCAGAGTTCCAGAAAAGAAGCTCCTTCAGACATAATTCAAGTGTCAAGCGCCATTGAGCTAGGGACACAGGTGAGTGGGTAGTAGTTGCTTCTTGGATCCTGTGGATTCACGTCAGGTAATGGCAGCCTTCTGTTTCCTCTCAGTCCTTCCACACTCTGTCAGGAGGATGTTTACTGAGAAGTAGGAATAAACTCCACTCTGCTCAGAAACTTGGAAAAAGTCAGAGAAATGTCACAATTTGAAACATCAGTCCTCATCATGAGTCTTCCAAGCGCAATGCCAGCTGGGTGTTTCCCTGAATGACCTCCTTTATTCTTTTTGCACTGGGATTGACCCAGCTTGAGTTGTGTCACGTGGATAAGTTGAGGCTCTGGAGCGAGGCAACCTGAACTCCCTTGTCCATTATGAAGGTGGTGGAGGGGAGGATCTTTCCCAATTATTCTCTAGCTTGCCAGACTGGAACTGGGAGGGGGAGGGCAGCCACCTGCCTCCCCACCCCCATCCTTTTAGGACCACTCTATAGGTCAGTACTACGCTTCTACTATATCTGACTGCTCATCAAAACTTGCTGGGCAGTGTGTGGGTCTCTACATTACCTTCCCTCCTTCAGGGCTTAGTGTTCTAAGCATTAACTTAAGTACTGGTGCTGGTGAGGAGGCTCAGAACACAGAACAGAGGACCTGAGTTGGAGTCCAAGAACACACATGATGGCTCACAACCATCTACAACTCCACTTCCAGGGGATCTGATGCCCTCTTCTGTCCACAGAGGGTAACTGTCACAAGAGTAGTACATAGAAATACATGCAAGCAAAAATATTCATACACACAAATAAGTGAATGAATGTAAAAAATAAATTATTTATCCCACTTGTTATATGATAAATTTCCTACAAGATATGGCTCTTAGCCTGTGGCTTATAGATCACCTCTGTGTATGACAGGGCACAGAATTCAGCCATGTGTGTTTTCCTGGCCAGCAGACTCATACTTTTCATTAACTTTATTGCCACCTCCTCTCTACATAGAAAAACATGTAAACATGTAATGATGGATTAGAAGTTTGAGGCCATTTAATATTTTACTAAACCAAAGCTATAATACTTTAACCAAGAGCCCAGGGATTTAAACCCATCAAAGGGAAGAAGAAAGCTGGCTTTTTAGTGGGATTACATGTTTGTACTTCTTAGGTGAAATTTTGTTTACACTGAAGGTTTTACACTTCAGAACAGTTAGGGTGCCAGAGTGTTTCTGAGACAAGCTACCCAGGCTGACTGTGGACTCAGTTCTGACCCTCCTTGTCCTGTCAGTGGTAGGATTACAGGCGTGTACCATCATGCCCATTTTTAAATTAGATTTTATATCTGTTTGTACATATGTGTGTATGTTTATGTGGGGTGGGGATGGGAGTGTATACCTGCTGTGACATCCATGTGGAGACCAGAGGACCACTTGAGAAAGTCAGTTCTCTTCTTCCACCCTGTAGTTTTCAGGGATTAAATTCAGTTTGTCAGGCTTGGCAGCAAATGCTGAGCCCCATGCTTGGTTTTATGTGGTGCTGGAGAGCAAAACCAGCTTCAAGCATGCTGGGCGAGCATGCTGCTGCCAACTGAGCAACCTCATCCCAGAGTACCAGAGTCTTTACATGTTGGGCACTAAAGGAGACTCACAGGATTAAGGCAGCCTTAGGGCTTTCCTCTGAGTACCCCAAGTAACCAGGTTTCTCCTCTGCTAACATATAAGACCTCTTCCCTCATGGCAAGCACCAGACCCAGGAGCTACCAAGCAACAGGCTCAAGCTAGCTGGTCCCAGCCAGCTGTCCCTTACCTTGTGAGGTTGCCTAGCAATGTGGTACCTGGATTATTGGGATCCCAAGTTAAGGAGTCTAGGAGAATCCTGGCCTTAAATTATTGATTCTTAGCATTGTTCTTTTCTGCTCTGGGTTTCTGGCTTCTCCTTTGACCCAAACCCAAAAGACATCACTCCCAGGCATCCCAGAGACACACTACACAAAGCAGGTATTGGGCTCTTCCATGCCCTGGGCCAGGCTGGACACTGTTCCATCTGTCTGTAGTAGCATGGACTATCTGTCCTGAGCATAGCGTTGGCTCCTGGGAGACACTGAGCAGTCTCATAAGGAAGAGCCAAGTGGTGTGGTAATAAGGTGCTGACCAATGAGCTTATGTGCTGGGCACTTATGCACCATTAATCCCCACAACTCTCCTGTAGCCTTGCTAACTTTAGTCCTGCTATCTGACTTTCCTATTGACAATGACAGTTCCCTCCCCTGGGTCTCACTGAACTATTGCTCCCTCAAATCCAGAGTGATTCCTCACCCCCTCATAGAGTTTACTACCTTCAAACACACTTTATAACCTAGCTGTTTGCTGCCTCAGCCCCATGCCAGATCAGCTGCGAGCTCCATTGGACATGGTCATTTATTTTGTTCCCAGGTATAGCACAAATGTCTAGAATATTGCCAGACACAGCAGCTGGCCATAAGGATTTGTTGAATGACTGAATGACAGAGCATCTCTGGAGCTGTGCAAGGTGATGGAATTAGAACCTAGAGGTCTGGACCCTGCTCTTTTCCTACCCCACCACCCTGCAGGGCTGTGGGTTCATCAGATCTCCTGAGTCTATAAATTGGATATGTCACACACTCAGTGAAGAGGACGAAACAGTCCACTTCACACCCCAAAATATGGATGGCAACAACGGTCTCTGAGGATGATTGTAAGAGTCTGTTCAGGAAAGTTCCTGGAAGCTAAGTTTTTAAAAGTAGGTGAAAGGTGGACGAAGCTCACAGGTGGAAGAATTCTCACCCATCCGTGCGTGTGAGGCTTAGGTTCAACCTTCTAGTACAGTAGAAAAAGAAAGAAAGAAAAGAAAAAGAAAGGAAAAGAAGCTTCCTCTTACTAAGACCTACCCGAGGGGGACCCTATCAGGCACTCAGACTTCTGGTGACTCTGTCAGGGAGCAAGAGCAAGAGGAGGAGTCCTTGACATTGCTGCCTATCAGTGGCGACCTGCGGTGACAGCCTCCTCTGCCTCACTGGATCTTCTTGCCCTGACTCACCCTCTTCTATAATCTAAGTCTTCTCATACATATGGGATAACATCTGTCCTCTCCCTCAGGTTTCAACCCAGCAGCCCTCCCCCCAAAGCTAATCTCCCACACACAAAGGCTGGCTGCTGACACTGGTAACCATGGCCAGGTGGTCAGGTGCAAAGAGTTTTTCAGTGTCAGCCATAAATATCCCTGGGATGGAAAAGGCTTTGTCACCAAGAAACAAAATGCCACTTCAGGAAACCCCATCATTTTCTGACAGGTGAGAAGAGGGCACATATCTGTCCAGGGGGTGGGGCTCTCCTAAACTGTACTTCAAACGCTGTGTTTCTCTTGCTTTTTAATGAGAGCAATGTGTTCCGTTAGATTGTTTTCGCCTGAGCTTGTACCCGGACTCAAGAACACCCGACCAACAAGGGCCTGGCCCGCACAAACCTGTCCAAGGACATGGCCTGTCTGAATGTCACCTGTCTGAGATCAAGAACTTCAACATGGAGGATGCATGTCTACAGATACAAGTCTTTAATTCCACTACAATTATAGCAAATAATTCCCAGCTGCTACAACCCCACATTAGAGACTATTCTTCATACTGGGGTCCCTAAATCCTGAAGGGCACCCATATATGGTTTCAAGTTTCCGCAAAACTTTTTTAAAATAATTTTATTTTTTAAATCAATTACAGGTTCTCGGGGCCAAGAATGTGGCTTGGTGGATTGTTTGCCTAAAATAAACAAGGACTCTAGGTAAACAGGAGTCATGGCAGGTACCTACGATCCTAGCAGAGGAGAGAGGAAGACAGAAATATTAGAAATTCAAGGTTATCCCTTATCTCATGGTTTGAGTTTGAGGCTAGACTGGGCTACATAGGACCCTGTCTGGGTGTGCTAGTGCACACCTTTAATCCCTAGCACTCAGAGAGGCAGAGGCGGTAGGATCTCTGTGAGTTCTAGACCAGCCTGGACTGTGTGGTGAGACCTTGTCTCATAAACAAACAACCAAGCCATAAAGAAAACAATAAAAACAATCACAGACAAGCAAATAACAGTTATAAGTTCTCAAGCGTGAAAGGAAGATAGAGATTCTGGGTGTTCCCTAGAACACCATCAGCCTCCCCCACCAAAGTGGATGAGGCAATGGATCCATTACTACCATTCAGATCCACTGCTGACCTCAGGGTCACATGGCATTATGTTTTATGGCTTTGACTGTGTAATGCTGTGTCTATTATGTAGTATTGTGAACATGATGCTACATCATACAGAGTGTCGCCGTCTTGATTCCGCCCACCCTGTCCTCCCACCAGGCCTTCTCTGTCTTCATAGCTTTGCCTATTCTGGTCACAGAGACAGAGATGTAGGGTGCAGGCTTTTCAGAGCCGCTTCTCCTCTTTGTTGTATGCACTCATGCTCCCATCGCATCTGTTTACAGTAGGATAGATCAACTTGGGATAACTTAATATTCTGTTGTCACTTGATGCTACTCTGAGCACATGGTGGTATACACCTGCAATCTCAGTGCTTGGGTGGCGGAGGCAGGAGGGTCACTGGGTCAAAGTCATCCTCAACTACATAGTGAGGCCAGCCTGGGCTATATAAAACCCTATCTCAAAATTATATTTCTTCATATGAATATTCAAAAAATTCATTTATACTAATTGTTTAAAAATATAATGTCTCTCTTAGAAGATGCTATAACAGGATTTTCAGGGCTGGGAAAATAGTGGAGGAATAGCACCTTACTGTGGCAGCATTTCAGTATCCAGGCAGCAGCTGGCCCTGAGCTGGCCAGGCCTGATATTGTTTCTCAGAGTACTCTGGCTCATGGGGGACAATCTTTAAAGGGAAGGTTGGGGAGCTCCTAGCCAGATGATTGAGGGATAGTGACAGAAACAGGGTCTTATTCTAACTTGAAGGTTTTATCTGAGCCTCACATGTCTGTAAAGAATGAGGCTCCAGGGCAGATGCGCTGAACAGACAGACATCTCTACCTCTGGGTCCCATACAATGAAAACTGTACTTGTGACTGGTCGGCTGGGTCTCTGTTGTGTTTGAGGAAAAAAAGTCTAGAAGAAAAATCGGAGGGTGTTCTGCAGGCAAGCTCAACCTTGGCCATAGCCAAGCGTTGTCAACTGAGATCTGGACTAACAACCTGTGGGGCACAGAGATAACTGAAGGTGCCTGAGCTGAGACTTGTCTCAGGTGAGAGACTTCCTGTGATATTTTTAATTGTCAACTTGCTGCAATCTAGAATCACCTGGGGAGAGAATCTCAACAAAGGACAGTCTGGATCCTTTTGTCCTTCAGGCATGTCTGTGGAAGACTGTCTTGATTAAGAGTTGATTGATGTGGGAAGATCAGTCTACTGTGGGCAGTACCATCCCCTGGATCTAGGTCCTACACGAGATAAGAGCAGAGAAAGCCAGCATGAGCACTAAGAGTGTTTAAGTTCATTTCTCTCTACTCAGCTGTGTATGTAACTAGGCGTTTCAAGTTCCTGCCTCCTTGACTTCTGGGAAATGATGGTCTAGAACCTGGTACTGTGAGACAAAATAAACATTTTCTCCCCTAAGTTGCTTTGTGTCAGGGTATTTTATCACAATGATAGAAGTGAAACTATAATAATTTTTATAATCAACCTGATCCAAAAAATAGACAGACACTTGACCTTGTTCAAGCAAAGGTCAAGTGTCTGGTAAGGCCAAGACCCAGGAAGAAAGACAGGCAGGTCAGCTGGGTTAGAAAAGACTCCTGTAGTGTGACAGAATTTCTGCACCCACGGAGTCCATCAGTGTCTGAGACAAGCCAGAGAGTCTAGTCCTCCAGTGTCCTAGCCAGTGTGA
>JADRCH010000271.1:486830-505415 GCA_019843965.1 Rhynchomys soricoides
GAAGAAGAAGAAGAAGAAGAAGAAGAAGAAGAAGAAGAAGAAGAAGAAGAAGAAGAAATAAAATTAGGATGAACCCTAAATTCACTGCCTGGTATCATTAGCACCTGAGAAGATAGCAACACACACAAGAAAAATACCATGGCCTAATAGAGTCTGCAAACCAAGGAACACCGGGATGACCAGAATCAAGGAAAAAGCAAGAAAGAATTCTTCTCTCCAGCACCCAAGGATGGAGACCCCTGCTGCCCATGTCAGCTTGTGACTTCTGGCTTCCTAAACTCTGAAAGAATTCCAGGTTTTTGCTTTTTTTCTTTTCTTTCAGACAGGGTCTGACTATGTGGTCCTGGCTGGCCTAGAATTCTGCCTCCTTTCCCCCAATGCTGGATTAAAGGACTGGACTACCACGCCTAGAATTTCCAGTTTTGTTTTTGAGATAGGGTCTCACTGGGTAGATTAAACTGGCCTCAAACTCTGGTATCTAAAGCCTGCATTGTTTGTTTGTTTTTAGGTTTATTTATGCACAAGAGTATTTTATCTACATGTACATCTATCTATACACCAGAAGACAGTAGCAGACAATTGTGAGCCACTATGTGGGTGCTGGGAATTGAACTCTGGACCTTCAGAAGAGCAATAAATGCTTTAAAGCACTGAACTGTCTCTCCAGCCCCATAGTTGGTTGTTTTAAACCCCTGATTTATAGCTCTTTGTCAGAGCCACCTTAGCAACTACCACAGCCAATCACTATGAGTGCCCCCCCCCATTTTTGCAACCACCTTTCAAAGGACACTCATTAGAGTCTTGGGTAAATGAACCGCTGAGATGCTGCAGCTTGCCTGAGTCTAGATGTCTGTTGGGCTAGGATCTGATGCTGGGCGCCAGAGGCTGCTTTGCCTGCTGCTGGTTCCCATCTGACCCCTTTCTGTCACATCCTTCATCTCTCTTTGTAACTTCCTGCCTGTTCCTTTAACAGGCATCTACTTGCAGGTGTGGAGTTCCTACCATATCTTTCTGGTTTTAGTCCATCATGTTCAGTAAATAACTTAGAGACCAGTGTGGTGGAACATGACCTTTATACTAGTGCTCCAGAGGCAGAGGCAGGTAGATCTCTGTGGGTTCAAAGCCAGCCTGGTCTATACATTAAGTTCTAGGCCAGCCAGGATTACATAGTGAGGGCCTGTTTCACACACACACACACACACCAAACAAACAAACAACCAAAGGAGATAACTTGGTGAATAAATAATAAATATTTTAAAACTTTGGAAATTAGAGTTATTAAATCTAAGGGGTCAGTGAGATGGCTAAGGGCGTGAAGGTGCTTGCTGTCAAGCCTGGTAACTTGAGTTTGATCCCTAAGGCCCTTATGGTGGAAGGAATAGACTCCTGCAAGTTGTCTTCAGACTTCCACACTCATACTGTGGCATACTCACATGCATACACAAAATACATAATTTTTAAAAAAGTTTTTAAACATCAGAGAAAAGGTAAATTATCTTATGGAATAAACAATAAAAACCCACAACCCACAATTTCTAGAGAGAACTTGTTAACTTATATTTTCAAGTGCTAAGTGCTCTGTCTGTTCTCTGGAGCCAGGTACTAATGTGGACAATATTTCTCCATAGTCCAAAGGACTCCAATCAATCAATAAATAACCCAGAGCTACAAGCAAAGGGACCATTAAATGGGCTGGCAAAGGTGAAACCTCAGAGGAAAAGGCCTCTCCTCCTCTGCAGCAGATATGTGGATCCCAAAGGATCCCCCAAGTTCATGTAACCATCCTTCCTTAATCAGGAGCACCAGGTATTAGTAGGATATTTTTAAGGAGCTCCAGTTGAAGAATATCCACTTCGTTGTTTATTTAAGACAAAGTCCCTTTAGGTAGTCTTTGTTGGCCTGGAACTTCCTATGCAGACCAAGTTGAAGATGCTCTCCTAGTGTCCAACAACCTTCTTTGTGTGTTGACAATCCACAGTCATGTATTAGGAAAAATCTGCACTTTCTGATAGTGCAGTGACTAAAGAGGTTAACCACATACACATGCACACACACACACACACACACACACACACATATATATATATGTGTGTGTGTGTGTGTGTGTGTGTGTGTGTGTGTGTATTATATATTATACATACATTTAACACTCTGATTTCTTTTCCCAGAATACGCCATCAGTGAACCTCCTCAAATGTTCAGAGTTCAGGTTCTCAGTCCAACTAAGACTTTAAGAACCTGACAGTCTATCTCTGTGGCTCACACCTATTAAAACTAGCATATGGGAGGCCGAGACAGGAGGATCATGCCAGTATAAGGCCGTCCTCATCTATACAGCATACTCTAAACTAGCAAGAACTACAAAGTGAGACCCTGGCTCAAAAGATCCAAAGAGGAAAGGGGTGGGTGGGTGGAGTGTTTGCCAATGTGCCTGAGACCCTAAATTAGCTTTCCTGTAATCCCACGTGGGAAGTAGAAGCAGAAGAATTATAAATTTAATGCCATCTGAAGCTACAAAAGCCAGTTTGAGACACTGTCTCAAAACAAAACAAAAACCTGACCAGTTGTCCTATGATTTAAGTTGGAAAATGGAGTTTGGGGAAAGTGCCCCTGATCTGGAACAACAGAAGAGAATTTGTAGAGTGGGGTATGACCTTTCTTTGGATCTATTTGGGCTCCTTGTCTCAAATTAGGAGAAAATTCTGAATTCTAAATATGAAATACAGAAAGGAAGGAGCCTACCACATTTTGGTTCAAAATATTTAAAGATGTATGAGGCTGAAAGATGGCTCAGTGGCTCAGAACACTTGCTGTGCAAGCAAGAAGACCTCCAGAACCTGTGTAAAAATCAGGTGTAGCTGTGTGTAGCTGTAATCCAGCAGTTAGGGGTCAGAGACAGGCAGATCCTGGAAACTTGTTCGCCGACTACTCATCCTAACTGAAGCAAAGGCTTCAAGGCAATAACACAGAGAAGGACTTGGGGAAGATTCCAGATGTCTTCCTCTGACTGTCTCATAGACAAGCACTGGTATACTCACCCATAAACCCACATATACCTACACATACACACATACACACATACACACACACATACACACACATATACACATACATACATACACACACATATACATATACACACACACACACACACACACACACATATGGCATCAAGCACTTCATTGCTCAGGACCAGAGATTAAACACTCTTAGGAACTGCACACACTTTGTGACTGGATCTCCCCTAAGAGCCACCCTAAGTCCAGACTTGTCTTGTCACAATGAAAGCAAGTGTGTGAGTTAAAGTGAGTGTTAGGGTTAAAAAGACCATAGAGAAGCAAAGCTGAGAGCTTGTAGCTGAGTCTAAACCGTCTGAGTTAGCAGATGAGAGGAAGGACAGGGTCATCAGAAAACAACAAAGCAGTCCTTGGGAGGCTGCAGCTGGCTCCCCTGAAGCCTCTCCTAGGGGACACACACAGGCACATGGTCCTTCCATATAGCCTTATGTCTAATTACATCAGACTAAATTGGTTTTGTTGTCGGATGTTTGGCTGGCTGGCTGGTTAGTGGTTGGTTGGAGATAGGGTTCACTGTGCAGCCTTAGCTGGCCTGGGACTCACTATGTAAACCAAGCTGGCCTCAAACTCATAGAGATCCACCCACCTCTGCCTCCAGAGTACTGGGATTAAAAGCGTGCACCACCCTGCCTGGCCCAGACTGAATTGCAAGTATAATTTCTAAGATGCTCCTGCTTATTCCGGAAATAAGGTTCCGGAATAAGCAGGTTACCAAAGAAAACTGCGGCTGTGTCTGCTGGCTGCTGACAATCAGAGCACCAGTAAGTGATTAAAACTCTTGAAGCTGCAGTTGGGTTGTTCCTAATTTATCAGCTGTTAACACACCAGGGCATCACCTACATATGCACACTAATGAAGAGTCCGACCCCTTAAAGGACCCGACTCATTATAACAGCACTTGCCTCGTGGCTTTGATAACCCTCCCTTTTTGTGGCAAGTATGAGAGGGAATACTTAGAAGAAAGATCCAGCCCACCATGATTTGGGATAGAAAAAAGCTCATCCCACCCCAAGAATGTGCTATCTGTCTTATGTTTAAAATCCACAACACAGAACATACCAGACTGCCCCCCATCTTGAGCATCCACTACAATCACTTTAGGGTGCCTGCCTTGTGTTGTGTTGCTTCTGTTGTTTTTGCTAAATAAACTTAAACTGTCTATATATCTTGACTGAACCAATTTTTTAAGAAGGTGAGGACAAAAAGGACCCCCCCCCACATCCATGCTTCAACATCCTCAACATTCTAAAGCACCATGTAGATGATGCTCCCTAGAATAAGCAAACCTGTTGACCTCCTTTGGTCTTAGGTTTTGCACGTTAAAAAAAATTAAGATTAATAAGTGCAATCAGGGTGGAAAGATGATTCAGTTGGCAAAGACATCAGCTGCCGAGCCTGAGGATCTGAGTTTGGTCCCCGGGGTTCCACATGGTGGACTGAAAAAGCCAACTTCTCAAGGGTTGTCCTCTGACCTTCACATGTCCACGGTGGCATGTAGACAAACATATACACATATACAAAATAATAGTAGTAAGTTGGAATGTATCGATAGATTTCTTTTTAGTCTTAGATTTTAGGGTTATCCAAAAGTGGAAGGAGGGTCTTCTTTCATGGTGAGAGACTCCTAGTAACTCCTGTTTGTATGCTCTGACCGGGTCTTACCTTTGCTGCTCATGAAAGAAATGCTTTTCCTCCCCTCCTCCCCTCTCCGGAGATAAGGCCACCTAGCTAGCAGATATTCCTGTGGGATGGGCATTCCTCCCCTCCCCCCTCCAAGCACAGGGGAGAAACAGGTTAGAAGGCATGTAGGCTGGAAGGAAGGGGCTTACTAAGCCCCTGCTACCTCATTCCCTAAAGACCAATCAGTTTAAAAGGCACACTGTTCTGCCAATCACATTGTACCTAATGGCAGCTGCTCTAAAATCCTATATTAGGTCCCTAAACGGGCTCCACGGGGTCGCCTCTGCCTCATGTGCAGGATGACCCCAATGCATTGGAAATAATAAACCTCTTGCTGATTGCATCACTCTCGATCTCTGTGTCTTTGCAAGGGGGAACTACCGTTAGTTGCAACTTTCGGGTCCAACACTCACCCCTGTGTCCACATTCTTCATCCCCTCATCATCTCAGTAAGAACGCATTAAGCAATTGTCTGATTTTTGCTTTTTACTTCATATCAGTAGAAAGATGCAGGCTTAGAAAACCTTTAACCTGAGCTGACACAGGATGGCTCAGCGTGTAAAGGCACTTGCTGCCCAGCACGACAGACCCAAGTTTGATCCCTGAGACCCACATGGGAGAAGGAGCCAACCTTTCACACGTTGTCATCTGACCTCTACACATGGACCAAAAAGCACGGGGTGCTCTCCTGCACGAGATGCATACACACTAAAATCAGAGTAGAAAGCCATGTGCTTTCGCCTATTAACTTTTCAGGATGCATTGCTATCTGTGCCTTTAAAAAGGCATTTAGTGAGCCGTGACAAGTGGAAGGTAAAGAACAGATGATAGCCGTACATTAAGCTTCAGACTGAAAGGAGTTTGCAAAGTGTGGTATGAAGATGTACTTGTCTCCAGCAGCTGTCAAGCCCTGACTATAATGATCTGTTCCGTCCTTTAATCTGGGACAATATGCGGCAGGAACTTAAGAAAGGAATACAGAGAACAGTGCAGACTAAGCAAAACCTAGAAGCTTGACATATACTTTTTTTTTTATTAGTCACTGCTTAACTTCCTTGATTTAGACAACTGGTAGCCCGATAAAGCTGACAGGACTTCCAGCGTTTCCCTTCATTCCTCAGTAATCCCCTGAGGCCCACTAGCTCCGCTGGCTGTTCTTACAGCCAACATCTCCCATGAGCCTGTCACAGAGAAGGCTAATGATGTCTTTAAGTCGGTCCTCCCGACTAGACATTAGACTCCTATAGAAATGTCAAGCCTACTCTTTGACACAGTAGTCTTATTTTTTTAAAGTATTTATTCTAGGGATAGACTCAAATCTCCATTGACCTGTAAGAGGATATTCCCCAAAGCATCGTTATACCTGACTGGCATCAATCACTGAGAAGCTAATTTCAATATATTACGCTCAGGCCTGGGGAGATGGCTCAGCTGGTTAACTGCCGTGCAAGCCTAATGACCTGAGTTCAACCCCCAGAACCTATGTCAAGGTGGAAGGTGAGAACCAGCTCCACAAAGTTGTCCTCTGACGACCACACACACACATCATACAGATACAGTAATGAGATCTACATAAAAAATAGAAATAGTACAGATATGCTGATGCAAATTTTAAAAGGTTTTCTAAAAGGCGTATATTTTTCTTTGGGAATTAAATGTTTCATACTGGAGAAATGCCTCAGTGGTTAACAGCACTGACTGCTCTTCCAAAGGTCCTGAACTCAATTCCCAGCAACCACATGGTAGCTCACAACCATCTGTAATAAGATCGAATGTTCTCTTCTGGTGTGTCTGAAGACAGCTACAGTGTACTCATATACATAAAATAAATAAAACTTTAAAATAAAAAAATAAAAAATAAGTAAATATTTTTTTAAAAAGGAAAATACAATTTTAAAAAAATATTTAAAAAATAGTGTCTGGGTGGTGGCGTATGCCTTTGATCCCAGCACTTGGGAGGCAGAGGCAGGAGGATCTCTGTGAGTTTGAGGCTAGCCTGGTCTACATAATGAGTTCCAAGACAGCCAGGGATATGCAAAGAAACTCTGTCTTGAAAAACAAACAAACAAAAAGAATGTCATGTGGAAGTGTTGACAGATATTTGTCCTTGGGGACTTGTAGACACAAAGAGAAAGGGAAAGCTTTCTCTTTGCTTCGTGTACCATTTGGACTGCTTGGATTTGGAGCAAAGACAAGCATACAGCATGGTTGCTAAGAACCCAGCTCCTGAGATCCGACCCTTTCACTTGCTTCGTAACTTCTAACAGGTTAATATCTCTTTGTAATTTAATTTCATCAACTACAAAAATGGGGCCTAATTTAGGCAAAGGAAGTGAAGTACTTCTAAAGTGAAGCTTTAGAAGTACAGAAATAAATAAAGTATGTGAAGATATTAGCCCATACAGAGTTTGCATTCTAGCCAGAAGAGATGGACAATTAAAATGTATGCTTGGGTCTGGGATGGCTCAGAGGTAAAGGCATTTGCTACCACACCTGACCACCTGAGTTCAATTCCCTGGGCCTCACATGGTGGAAGAAAAGAACGGACTTCTACAAGCCATCTTCTGACCTCCACGGTGTTCCATGTTATACACACACCCACACATAGAGACACACAAACAGGCATGCATGCATACACACACATTAAAAAAAAAAAAAAAAAGGAAGAAAAATAGAGCTGAAGAGACCACTCAGTGCTTAAGGGCACTTCTTGTTCTTGCAGGGAACCTGGGTTCAGTCCCAGCACCCACAAAATAGCTCGCAAGCATTCTGACCTCCATGGCCACCAGACACACACATGGGTGTGGATCATTTTTTATAGTGAAAAAGTGGCAAAACCCCACACCCCCAGCTTTGATTAAAATCTCACATTTTTCATTGATAAGTTTCAACTTGATAAAAGATAAGGCTATACAATGTTAATGAGATATAAAATTGATACAATTTCTCCAAAAGAGAAATTGAGAAAAATTGAGCAGTATAAACTATTTAATTCATCCTTTGACTAAGGGATTCCCATTTCTAGGAACATAATTTAAGTGCTGAAGAAATGAGCGGGCTGATGGTGATACATGCCTTTAATCCCAGCACTCAGGCAGACACAGGCAGATCTTTATAAGTTCGAGGCCAGCCTGTTCTACAGAGTGAGTTCTAGGACAGCCAGGGATACATAGAGAAACCCTGTCTCAAAAGTTGAAGAAATGTCACATTGGGCATGATGGTACACACCTGTAATCCCAGCACTTGGAAGTTATGGCATAAGATAAAGAGTTCTAGGCTTATCTATCTAGTGAACCTGGGCCATTCAGTGAACCTGGACCATTCAGTGAACCTGGGCCATTCAGTGAACCCTGGTCTCACAAAAGAAAGGAAGGGAAGGAGGGGAGGGACCAGGAGAGGAAGAGAAGGCAAAGTTCCCTGAATGGCGATTGAGCAAACATCTAAAATATGGATGTACATGTTCATTTCGGTATTTGAACTTTATGGCTGAGATTGGAAGGAGGATTGCAGGTTCAGAACCAACCTGGGCCACTATGCTGGTTAGTTTTTGTCAACTTGCCACACACTATAGAGTCACCTGGGAACCTAACTGAGAAAGTGCCTCTGTAGGATTGGCCTGTGGACATGTTTGTGGTGCATTTTCTTGATTAAGGATTGATGTGGGAATGCTCAGCCTACTGTGGATTGTGCCACCCCTGAGCAGCAGGTCTTGGGCTATATAAGAAAGCAAGCTGAATGAGCCATAGAAAGAACCATATTCCTTCATGGTTTCTGCTCCTTTGAGTTCCTCCTGCTTTGAGTTCTTGCCTTGGCTTTCCTTAACGATGAGCTATATATAATCTATAGGTTAAAACACATGTTTTTCTCCTAAGTTGCTTTTGGTCTTTAAACAACAACAATAAAACATTACTTTTAAAGTTATTTTGCTTATGTGTATTTGATTGGGTATATGCCACGTGCGTGCTTTCTCACTACCTGGAACTCTGAGACCATAGTATAAGTGGGTCTGAACTAGCCTACTGAAAAATAAGAAACAAGGAGAGGAACACAGGTATCCCACTAACAGCCTGCCAACTGCTAGACACCTGGACAAAGAGTCCTAGATTAGTATGCTTGCAACCACCAGCTGACCACAGTCCTGTATGGGAGCCTAGCAGCCATTAGCCATCCTGCCTAGGTCTCAACAATCAACCCAGAGAAACTACAGAGTTCTGAGCCAAACAATAGTTATTCTTTTAAATCACTAAGTCTTAAGGGAGGTTTGTAGTATGGTAAAAGCTGACATAGGTCTTCTTCCTCCTCCTCCTCCTCCTCCTTCTCCTCCTCCTTATTTTCAACTGCAGAGTTATCTAAGCAAAAGCTACATTTGAGTTGAAAATGTAAGGGTCCAGCCAGAGATGCACTCCAGATACAACATGCCTGAGGCCCTACATTCAAAATCCACAGTATGGGGGTGGGACTGGGGGGTATTGTTGGTAGTTCTTAAGCAGCGATGATACCTTCATTATTGACCCACATTTGCAAGCATTATCCCTATTCCTTAGGGTATGAAGTTCGTGTTACTATCCTTCCTCCTGGAGTCCCTCCACTGTCAAAGACAGTACTCACCTATTTCCCCTTCAGGGCTAGGAACTGAAGCCAGGGTCCTGTGTGTGCTCTACCAACTGAGCTATATCCCCAGCCTTTGTTGAGGCAGAATATTGCGCTATAGCTCAGTCTGGCTGTGAACTCAGTATTGAAGTTGACCTTAAGCTGGTAATGATCTTCCCGCCTCTTCCTCCTAAGTGTGGGGATTATATTCTTGCTTTGGGAATTAGAAATCAATATATGAATCTTAATCACTCTATAAAATAATTAAAAGAAGAAATCATGATCATTTCCTTCCCTTGAGAAAACAGTTTGGCACCTCCCAAAGATGAATCTGCATATTCCAGGACCCAGCATCAGGCTTCTACAGGCTTACAGCTTTGAGAAATGTATACTTTCTTAGCAGGAGACAGATGCAGGACTGCCCAAAGAAGCATTATTTAAAATAGAAAAACTCTAGAGATCCAAACATTTTTTCAACAGGAAAATGAATTTTTAGGATTGTGAACTATTTATACAAAGGAATACCTTATAACAATGAAAATGAAGATATAAAAACATGCAAATAAAACATAGCATCATATACCATATAATTAGTAAATAAATAATATAACTATATGGACTATAATAATTAGTGATAATAATAGAAATAAATGTGAATGGGTAATAATTGTGTATGATGTATGACATTAATATATTAGAAATGCAAATCATGCATTTTTATGAAAGTGGAATAGAACAAAGTAAGATTTGTTTAGCAAGACATAGACATGTGAAGAAAAGAGATTTTAAGAAAGAAAGAAAGAAAGAATAAAAGAAAAGAAAGCAGAAGACAAACACTCAGGGTAGCAGTGAGTGCTGGGGCTGGGACTGGAAGTGAAGTCTCCAGAAGGTTTTGTCCCTGTAGATTGGCTATGTGGAAATCTGAAGGGGACTAGGAAACAAATCACACAGGCAAAACAGCAGGAGGTCACTTCTCCTGTCTGAGAAGTGACCAGGAGGCTGATGCAGCTGGAGAGAAAGGAGGAAGAGGGGCCACCTAGACACAGGGCCTCGAAGACCACTAAAAACATTGGTTCTCATTCTAACAAGAAAAACATTTTAAAGAAAAGATTTGTTTTTATTTTATGCATATTGGTGCTTTGAATACCACATGTTTGCCTTCAGGGACCACAAGAGAATATCAGAGCCTCTAGAACTAGAGTTATAGATGATTGTCAACTACCATGTGGGTGCCAGGGATTGAACCCCAGTCCTCTGGAAGAGCAACCAGTGCTCTTAACTGCTGAGCCGTCTGTCCTACTCTTGACAAGGAACCTTTCAAAGGAGGAAGCACAGGAGGGCAGAAATCATGCTTGTGTTTGGTATGTTTATTCAGGCTGTGTTATCGTGGAAGGAAAGTAGCTCAGTAGGAAGCCTGGAGATGGCGTCTTGGACAAGAAGACATCACACGAAGTATATCTTGGAGGTAGGGCTGGTAAAGTTTTTCTGATGAATTCTGATAGAGGAAGGAGAAAGAGGGGAGTCAGGATTTGCAAGTCTGAGTATTGAGAGGGAGGGGCTGCTAGGAGCTGAGGGGAGAAAGTTTCTTTGAGGCACAGGACCTCAAAGAAATGATCAGCATCAAAGTGATGCTAAGGACCAGGAGTCTGGACATCATGACCCTGAACTGCCAATCAAAAGCATATCCAGATGTAGCAAGGGGCAAGGTCCAGACTAGAAGTATGAATTCAAGACCCCTCAATACATATATGGCCTTTCTGCATGCCACGCTGATATTGGAGGTTGCCTAGGGGATAAAACTCAAAGGCTGGGGTGAGAGATGGAAGGATAGAGGAATGTTTGATGACTGACTTTGGGGAACGGACAGATTCACAGTGCAAGGAGACAAGGAGGCTAAAAGTCAAGCAGACAAGAGGAGGAGCCACCAGGGAGGCAGAAACAAAGCAAAATCTCCAGCGGGGTTGGTGTCCAGAAAGCATGGGTAGGTGGTGGAAGCATTCAGAGCTGTGACAACATGCTGGTGGATGAAGTCTGTTAGGAGCACAGAGGTTACCAAGGGCTTGAACAAGTGCTGTTTTCCTGAAAACACTGGGGGTAAAAACCAAAGTGGAAAATGTGTTCAATAAAGGAAAGAGGTCTAGAGATGCCGATGTCAGGATGATGTTATCAGGAGGAACAGCTATATAGACAAGCAGTTACATACGCTGGCAGTCGGAAGGAGACGGACAATCAAGAGAAGTCTCTTTTTGTCTGGGAATCAAATTTATTCTAGACCATTGCTCTACCATTGACTTACATCCCCGACCCTATCTTTTTCTTTTCTTCTCTCTTTTTCCTATTTCCTTCCTTTATTCTTTTGCTTTTTCTTTCTTTCTTTAACAAGGTCTGACTGGGTAGCTAGGCTGGCCTCAAACTTCTAGGAAGACAAGCTTCTTGCCTCAGCCTTCCCAGTGCTGGGACTGCAAACTTAAGCCACCATGCCTGCCCTTATTTTAAAGTTTGAATTATTTGTTTCTGAACTTTATTCCAACCACTTATTTATGGATTTTTAAATTCCTCCTCATCTTTTTTTTTTTTTCCTCTGAGACAGGGTTTCTCTGTGTAGCCCTGGCTGTCCTGGAACTCACTCTGTAGATCAGGCTGGCCCCGAACTCAGAGATCCACCTGTCTCTGCCTCCCAAGTGCTGGGATTAAAGGTGTGCACCCCCACTGCCCAGCCATTAAATTTCTATTACTATTATTTTTTATGTGTATGGGTATTTTGCCTGTAGGTCTTTACACTACATGCATACAGTGTCCATGGAGGCCAGAAGAAGGCTCCATCAGATCCTCTAGGCCTAGAGTTACAGCAGCATATGAGCTGCCATGTTAGTGCTGGGAATTGAACACTTATCCTTTGAAGAATAGCCAGTGCTCTTGATCTCTGGGCCATCTTTCCATCTCCATAACTAAATGTTTATTAACACATATTCATTGTTGTATAGTTTTTTCTTTTTAGATGTTTTGGTTTGGTTTGGGTTGGGTTGAGTTGGGTTTTTTGAGACAAGTTTTCCTCTTTGTGTAGCCCTACCTGTCCTGGAACTTGCTCTGTAGACCAAGCTGGCCTGGAACTCATAGAGATCCACCTGCCTCTGCCTCCCAAGTGCTGAGATTAAAGGTAAATGGCATGTACCACCTCTTCCCTGTAACATTCTTTTTAGTTTTGAAACAAAAGAACACATTTAGAAGAAAGAATACATTTGGAAGTGGGTGAGAATCATCCAGGTTGGATGTGGTGATACATACCTCAACCTCAGCACAAGAGAAGCTCACCTGAGGACCATGAGTTCTAAAACTAGCCCAGGTCCCATAGCAACACAACCTAAAAACAAGTAAATAAAAGACTGGGAAGAGAAGAGAAAGAATGACTCCAGGGAGGGGACATTAGAAGACAAAAAGGGACAGTCACTGTGGGAATTTGGCATTAGAGACAGCCAGGCCAGCTCCTCCAGTTCATCACCCACATGATATCACACGGGACCATCGAATGACCCTGTAAAGACAGTTAAGAGTAGCTCATAACCACCAACAAGCAGGTTTACTGAGGCATGCATGAAATGCCTTTCGTCAAACACTTTCGAGAATCATCTTCCTCAAATCCTCCAATCAACTGTGAAAAGGCAAGAACTCAGTTACTCCCATCTTCCAGACAAGATGGTGAAGGTCAGAGGTGCCAAGGTTATATGGCTGAAATAGGACAATGGGCCGAATCTGCAGGCCAGCAATGTCCCAGAGGAAGGTGAGCCTCCTACGGGCTTTTCAATTTTTCTCAAAAATGTAAAGAAGGAAAAGGGTGAGAATAATTTTAATAGTAGGTTACATTTAGATACTACCTAGGCCATGTCAACTTATAGTCATTATAAACTATTGCAGTGCTCTTCTTATGTTCAGTCTTCAAATTTGACAGGTATTAAGATGCAGCTCATTTCAACACCAAATATTCATCCAAAGTGTTTGATTTTGATTTTATAAAAATTACAGCTAAGAAAATATATTCATTTACCCAAGTACTCTTAAACTGAGTTGAAAAGGTTTTCAGTGGTTGAGTATGTATTTTAACTTTCACTTAATTAAGATGAAACAAAATTAATGATCTAGTTCCTTGGGGTCCTACACATACTTCTAACTAATTGCTTCTTGCAGCTGGTGGCCACAGAGTACAGTACCGCAGCCCAGACTCCTTGCCAAGTTCCACCACCTTTTTCCCAGAATGCCTTTCTCATCTGTTTCCCTTGCCTTATTTATTAAATGTGTTTGCTCTGCTTTCAGATAGGGTTTAACTCTGTATGTAGCCAAGGTGCCCTAAAACTCCCAGTGTGGCCCAGGCTCCTTTGTAGCTTGAGGAAGCCTTTTGGTCCAACGTGCTGGGGTTACTCACATTAGCCACACGTTTGTTGCTGTTGTTTGTTTGTTTTTTGGTTTTGGGGGGTTGTTGGGATTTTTTTGGTTTTGAGGCAAGGATCTCAAACCTTCTGTAATCACCCCGTACCCCTCATAGCCCCTTACTCCAGCCCCCACCCCACTACTGCTTTCCAGAACTGCAGGTGAGTGATATCACACTCAGCTTTCAGGTCAACCCACCTCCATCATCCTTAGGTCCGTAGTGACTCCTTTTTAATTTATTCTTATGTGTTTGGGTATTTTGCCTGCATGTGTGTCTGTAAACCATGTTCCTGGTGCCTGTGGAGACTAGAAGATGGCACTGGATTTCTATGAACTGGAGTTACAGACGGTTGTGAGCCATCATGTGTGGATTGAACCCTGGTTCTCTGGAAGGCCAGACAATGCTCTCAGCTGCTGAGCCATTGTCCCAACCTCAGCACTTAGCAATTTTTTATTATCATAAACCAGGGTCAGTTTGACTTTCTCTAAAACACAGTTGTAACCACTAACAGTGATTGGATACTTACTATGCCAAGATTTGCCTAAGTTCCGCCCGTGGATTCACTCACACAAACTGCTGTAGTGAAAGCAGTGTTAGTAGTACCTTTCTTCTCTTTTTCTTTCAGTGCTAGCGATCAGGCTCATGGCCTCACACGGGCCAGACAAGCATCTTATACCAAACAGTATCCCAGGCTCCCAACCTCCCTGTATCAAAGAGAAGAGACTGAGGAAATCAAATAACCTCCTAACTACTAAGTAGAAGTGCTGGAAAGTTGAGCCCGGTTCGATCAACTCCTCACAGCCTGGGCTTCTGGGAGGTGTCTACCTCCTCACAGGTATACACACAAGTGTGGAGTTTCCAGTGGTGGGGGTCTAGGTGCTTTTTTTTTATTTTACTCTTCTCTCCTTCTTGCCAGTGTATTCCAATTTATGTGACCATGATATGTACTAATTTTTAAATGTCTTAAGTCTGATAGTCGTTATTCTGCTAGGGTTTCAGTCAGGCAAATATACAAAATTGCTTCTTACATGTCCAGATCCCAAGATCCTGCTCCTTAGTTCCTTCTGATAGTGAATATCCTCCTCTTTGTTAGCAGTGGCAGATGCTTTAAACATCTAGCCTCAGTGGCTTCTAACTGTAAGAGTCGTTCGTTCTCTCTCTCTCTCTCTCTCTCTCTCTCTCTCTCTTCCTTTTACTTTCTAAACAAGGTCTCCTGTAGCCCAGGTTGGTCTTGAATTTTCTGGTTACCTTGAATTCCTTCTCTCTCCACCTCCAGAGTGTTAAGAATGACAGGAGGTAATGGCACTGGAGAGATAGCTCATTGGCTAAGGGCACGTACTTTTCTGGCAGAGGACCCAGACTCAGCTCACAATAATGCCCTGTACCTCCAGTTCCAGAGGCATCTGATGCCCGTAGCATCTATGGGAACTTACATTCACATACACACACACACACAGAGACACACAAAAATACAATTTTTAAAATTAATTACAGGAGGGTATGACTCCCTATGCCTGGTTTATATATGCTGGGGTTCAAACAAAGGGCCTCTTGAAGCCAGGCAAATACTCTAGCAACTGAGAAATAGCCCTAACCCTCAACCACATCCATGCGAATACCCCCTGAGCAGGCTGTGGTCCTGATCAGGAGTCCTTCGTGTGTTCTTTCTTTAGTTTCTAATGCCCTGACTTTGTCTCCTACTATCCTCACACCACCTCACATCTCAGCCAACTGGTCTACTTGCAACTCCCTGACTGTTTTTCCATCTGTTGAACTTTCCTCAGGCTCCTCCCTCTATCTAGAAGGCACCCTGCCTCCCTGCCTCCATGTCTGCCTAGTGAGTGTATCTCTCTTTCTCTTTCTCTCTTCTTCGCTCTCTCTCTCTCTCTCTCTCTCTCTCTCTCTCTGTCTCTCTCTCTCTCTCTCCTCACCTGCCTCACCACTCCAGTCCTGCTGACCACACACATTAACCTTAGGTCAAAGTTTATGTGTAATTATTTGTGTGTATGATTTGTTTTGTTGCCAGTGTTCTTAAGCACTCATGATAAGCGAGTATGTACTAGGCAGTTGACTGTGCTAATTTAATTCAATCCTCACAACAGCCTTTCCAGATAGACAGGACTCCTTCCATTTTATAGGACAGGAATCTGAGGCTGTCAGAAGCTAATGATCTTGATTCCTTACTAAATGGCAGAGTCATCACTCACTCAACAAATTTTATTCCAATCCATGTCTGCCAGATTCCTAGGCCCCCTGGGCTTTTCAGTACGGATTGGGAAGTCCCTCTGGGGGCTATTAGCACAACAGCCTCAGGACAAGGCAGACCATATCAGAGGCAGTTTTCTGCTCCTCTTCTTTGATTTAGATTTGTTGCACTACGTTAAAGAAAACGTTTGGGTGTCAGTCGGCACTTAGCCTGGGTCAGCACGGGCTAAAGGAGTAATTCATGTGAACAAACATCATCCAGGATGTTTAGTTCCACTGGTGACCCTGATTATTGTAAAACAGAGACAGGAGTGCCAAGCCCTGGCACACATCCAGCAGTTTCCTCTCTCTGTGCTCTGCCACCTCAATAAAACCTCAAACCAAGTCTCCCTTCTTCCTGCTTCAATCCAGTTGGAGGTCTCAGCTCTTATTAATAGTCCTTGACAGCAATACTATCGCTAGTACCGGCGTTGGTTTGATAAGAGGCCCCAGCATTAATACCCTACATAGGCTCCTGAGAAATCCATAAGAAAATCAAGATCTGAGAAGAGACAGTCTCCCTCCGAAAACCCCCGAACTCGTTGGACCAGTCTATGTTGCTTAATGAAGAACTTTGTAATAATGGACTCATTCTCTTCCTTATTATTTTGGAGTCAAGGGTGTTCAGAGGCTGTTTGCTCAAGGAGAATGTAAACAGAGCTTGCTGATGACCGAGCATGCCGCCAAAGCTATTTCAACATGGCAAGAGGTGTGGATCTAGTTAAAGAAGCTGAGCCAAGAAATAGGGGTAAAGTAACTCTATTTTATATTTGAGGTCCATTTTTATCTTTTCATCCCTGAGGTTGGCGCTGGTAGTATGCCCATTCCACAGTTCCCAAAACTGCGGAGAGTTGAACACCTTTCCACCGTCTTCGGCTCACTTACTCCTAAGCAAATACTGGTTGTTTATATAGGTCTAAAGACAGAATATGCACACAACATAGAATTCTTATGTTAATAATCTTCCCTCTCTCTTAACCAAGATGGTGTAGTGTCCATGGCCTTCAAAGTCTCATATGTCACAGTGGACAAAGATCTAATGACAATCGGTAGTTGTATGGTAGAATTCTTATCTTCTACAAAGGAAATGGCAGTGTTTAACTCTTAGGCAAGGCAATTAGACCACAGGCCACCAAGGCCAGTGAACCAAGATCACTGGGAAGATCATCCTGTTCTTGGTCATTTTTAAAATCTATCATGAAGTGGCTTGGTAAAAATGTAGATGGTCATGGCCAGGGTATGATTGGGACTAATAAAAGTTCTAAAAGGCCCACTGACTGGGGCCAGTTTTCAGTGATTGCTGTTTTTTTCCACTGTGAGTGTGTTCATGATATGTGTATGAATATGGGTACACACTTCCCACAGCGTGCACATGAAGGACAGAGGATGACTGTGGAGCCTGTCTATCACTATGTAGCTGAGAATGACTTTGGATTTCTGGTCCTGCTGCCCCTACCTCCCAAGTGCTGAGATTACAGACATGAGCCACCACAGCTGGTTTACTCAGTACTAGGGAATCAAGCCTAGGGCTTCATGCATGCTAAGCGAGCACTTTATCAACTCGGCAAAACAAGAAAGATTTGAAAAAAGTCTAGCACTGTAGAAGAAGTGCCAAATGTCAAAGGTAGGTAAGGTGCTGAGGGGTTAAAATGGTCCCTATAGCTAGGTCCCAGCCACGGGGTCACTTCATTTAAAAAAAAATATTTTTTTTTATGTTTATGAATGCTGGCCTGCGTGCATGTATGTGTACCACATGTCTGCAGTGCCCTCAGAGACCAAGAGAGAGTGTCAAATCCCCTGAAACTTGAATTACAGATGGCTGTGAGCAGCCATATGGGTTCTGAAAACTGAATTCAGATTCTCTATAAAAGCAGTAAGTTCTCTTAACTGAGCCAGAGCCATTTTTTTTCTTCTTTTGTGGAACATGCTATGTCTTAGAACTCAGTGTGTAGATTAGGCTGGCTTTGAACTCACAGAGATCCACCTGCCTCTGCCTCCCAAGTGCTAGGATTAAAGGCATGTACCACCAAGCCTGATACCCACAGGCCATTCAAATACTAATGAATCTTTTAAGGCAAACATTATTGATGTAAAAATCCCACTTGCCTCTTTTGTGATTTGCTATGTTGTAGATAGGCTAGTGGTCAGGACCCTACATAATAATACTTGTATTTATGGGACTGCACTGGCACTGTTAATTAACATTGGTGACTTAAAAGGACTATGTTAACCCCTCAAAACCTTAGCTGGGTTTGATATTTAGCATCCCTCCTACAGTGCTAGACTTTTGACATGTTTTCAAATCTCTCACATTCTGCATAGATAAATTTTATTCTGCCTTCCCCAATATAGTGCTGGTAAATATTTCAACGTTGACTCTACCATATGTTTTTTAAGTCACTTAGAGCACAAACCAAACATGGTTATTTCACTAATACAGAAACTCTTTAATTTTGCTATTCCTAATGTCTTGTCATATGTCCCCGAAAAACAATTTTCAAAAAGCACTTTGTTGTTGTTGTTGGAAGACATTCACTACCTACTGTGTGAATTATGTGTGAAGACATTCAC
>JADRCH010000271.1:505425-660075 GCA_019843965.1 Rhynchomys soricoides
TAACAGAAGTTCAAAGGAGAGAGTGGGAGAAATATGTTAAAGAATTCAAAATCGAGAAAAGGTGGGTCGTGTGCTAAACACTAAACAAAGTATGCAAGGGAACAGGCAAACCGTTCCAGCAGGGCCACAGTCAGCAGCTGCTGGCAACTGGATGTTAATACAGAGGGCACTTACAAACGAGCTTCCCACCCTCAAACCCCGGGGCTTCTGACCCCAGTCTACCACCGGTCCCTAACTTTACCTTTATCCCAATCCCCTCCTTTCCTTTCTGTTTGGCCTCTCCGTGTTTTCAATCACTTTCTAGGTAATTTCCCCCATCTGGAAAGCAACTCCTGTTTTCTTTCTATTTCTTTCTGAGAACTGTCACTCTTTCGGACCTTACTCTTGGAGCTAGAGCTGCTGAGAGCTTGTTTGGGTGATCTATTTTAGGAGTCCTCCAGTGCGCTGACCTCCCCCATGACAACGCCAGCCTGTCCTCCCCGCCCCCAATCCCTACTCATTCCTAGAAAAAAAAAAAATGAACTCTGTGGCCCCTGAAACTGTGACTGGATCTCCAAGGTCTCTGTCTGGAACTAAGCTTTTTTTTTTTTTTTTTTTTTTTTTTTTTGGCCAAAGTGAGATCAGGTCAAGAAGGTGTAGCGGACAGTACCTCTTTGCAGGCGTGAAGCTCGGGTCCGATTTCCAGGGTCACCTGGAAGGTGGTCCCAACCCAAAGCAACAGCCACAGAAGCCGGGATGTGCGCCTTTCAGTTCTTCCCCTGTCTCTGGCAGAAGGATGGGGGTTGTGACCAGGTTCAGCCATAGCGCTGTCCTGAGCCAGCGGCAGTAGCGGCTCAGGTGCTGCGGTAGCTGCTTATACTGGCAGAAGGAGGAAAAGAAAAAAAAAAAAAAAAAAAAAAAACGAGGAGGGAGGTACACAGGGGGGAGGATGCAAGGGCTGGACTTCAGTCACCTCCCTGCGGCTACGCCAAGGCCGCCCATCCTTCCTCCTCCCTCAGTCCTCTCCTCCTCCTATCTATGTCGCCTTGACAACCGCATCCTCTTCGCTCAGCGCGGGTGGGGCAGGGACCACGCGCGCCTGTGCCGCTCACCTGCGGGTCTCCATGGCAGCCGCCACCGCTGGCGCGCTGCGTGGAAGTGCACGCGCCAGGGTTTGCAACTAACCGAACAGGCTTACGTAAAGCGCGCAGTAGGAAAACCCTCCAAAATATCTGTAGCAGCTCATTTCGCACCTATTACTCTTCCGGGCCGAGGGCTGTTTCTAAGCATCTCTTGTTTTGTAAACATGGCATGTAAAACGACTAGGGGAAGGCAGACGTCTTCGTCATCATCCGGGGATTGTCTCCTAGAGTAGCCTCAGCACTAACTGCAAAAGCTAGTTCCATCCTTCCACCCCGCCAAATCCATCCACGTTTTTACAGCCGTCTTGGTGAGCAACCCTGACGTCTGCATAGTTAAACAGCAAAGAGAGTGACCTAATCGACAGTTTTCCAAGTAGGACACGTGAGATCCTTGATTTTTTGACATTCTCTTACTCTCATTGATTTGAAAATGGGGAGGCTTTCTTTTAAGTTAAGGCGACAAGGAAACCTTTGGGTTTCTTTCATCTGCTTTTGCAGAAATCCCAGACCGTGGGAAGCCAGCGTTTTCCAACTGAGGCTTCAGAGTGCGTATCCAGGTCGCCTTCCCTCCTCATTCACAGCAGCCTCCTCCCAAGGAGCCTTCTTAGTTGAACCGCCAGGTGGCGCATCTCTCGAAGGGAATACATCTGTCATAACTGGAGGGGTAGTTGCCTAGCAACTAGAAACTGGGCATTCCAAACAATTGGGACCCGGGATCCTCTGCGAACCAGGTCGTGCTGAGGCTGCACGCTCCAGGGAGTAAGCGTGCGTCTCTGAGCCTTTAAGCATGCCTCACCCTCAGGAATCTTTCTCGAACCCTGTCTTAGGCGACGAAGACACACATTTGGGAAATCTGCGGGCTTCTAAGGTACATTGAGGTTTCCTCAGCAAATTCCCAGTGGGGCCTCCAGCAGATTCTTGGTAACCTAACAACTCTGGTGAGATCACCAAGTACCAAAGAAATCTGTTTTCTGCCTGTCTGCTAGGCCCGCTATTTGAGTCTAATAACATTTTGGAAGTGGTTTTGACCAGAAGGAACTGAACTCTAATGTAGAACAAGGTCTTTCAAAGCAGCGATGGGTTCCACCAAACTACCCTTTCTGTTGTTCTGTCATCTGTACCCCAAAGACAGATGAGAAGTAGGATGGAAGAGAATCTCTGAAAGACACCGGCAAGTCTTTCACGATACCTCTGGCCTCTGGTTGATGTAAGAACACATTTGTATACGTGTGGCTTTAACTTAATTATGTTCAGTGGTCTGGAAATACAAACCATCTTTTTCCTAGTCTAAGTATTTGGGATATTTGAATTAAGTGGTAATTTGAGCTTGATAACAACACCAAAGAACTTCCTTTTCTTCAATATTTGCTGCTTACCTGCCAGACACGCTGCGAAACACTGAGGGCATATAGCCTAAATTTAGATATAGTTACTGTCCAGTTAGCTTAGTAGGGAAGACAGACCCGCAACTGCATCAGTCACTTAGTGGGTAACACAGTTGATCCTAGTATTTGGTGGGTGAAGGGGAGGACCAGGAACTCTAAGCCTGCCTGAGCTATAAGAACCTGTTTACAAACAAACAACCAAATCCACAGACATAACAAAAACCAAAATGTACTTCCCTCGGTGGCACAGGCAGTGGGGTGGAGTCATGGGCAGAGTGCCTGAGAATAGGAACAGGAAACACATGAAAAGGGTGTGTGTGTGTGTGTGTGTGTGTGTGTGTGTGTGTGAAGTTAGGAAGAAGGAAAGAAAAATCAGCTACTGTACTGAGGGGAAAGAAAGCAGTAGGTACAGATGTGTGGGAAGGAGAGACAGAATGGCCTGGAGAACTGCTAACTCCAGAAAAGCCAAATGTCAGTATGAAATAGAGACACGGAGTGGTGGGTGCTAGAAACAAGACCTTGGTGACTGAGTGCTGTGAGCACTGTGCTAGTGGGCTACAAGTCGTCAAGGAGCTGTTAGGAATCACTGGAGTGTCACAGTGTTAGAAATCACACATAGCTGTGACATGTCTTTCACTAAATGTGTGTTAAATGTATACGTATAAGCAAAATGGAGGGCCTACAGCCTCAGCCACATAGCGAGTTTGAGACCAGCCTAGATTATATGAAACACTGTCCCAAAAACCAAAACTGATGCCCTATGTGGGTAAACTTGATCAAGAGAGGATGCCGTTAACATTTATGGGACTGGTCTTACGAGTATCATATGCTCAGCTCCATAAGTTCGTTGTAAATAAGCCACTGCTGATAGAAATGTACGTTGACAACTAGAAACAGCTATGTGTAGCTGCAGTGAAAGCGAAATGAGAGTCTCAAGGTGCTAGCTTGCTGAGGAAGTCCTGGATACCCAAAGGAATTGAGTTAGAAGAAGAATGCCTACGCATGTTTACTACGACTTCGATAATCACGGTCCCCAATTTTTAAAAAATAGCCTAGGTACCTGCCCACATGAATGGCTAAATGTGAGAGACATTTTCCAGGAGTTGGGTGTAACATAATAAGGAAGATGAGGCAGATAGAGAAAGGCAGAGTGGCATATGTAATATCTACTCTAAAATTAAGAGTGTGAGACTGGAATACCTAAGGGGTTGAACTTGCCTAGCATGAGTTTGATAACAAAGCAAATGGGAACCAGACATGAACATAGAGAACTGTTTGGAAGAGGAACGAAAGAGGATAATGGGAGATAAATATGGTCAGAGTTTTGTACTGTTTGTAATATCACGATGAAGCCTTTGTATAGTTAGCGTGTGCTAATTATAAAAATTACATCTGTTAATGTTCAGAGACACCTATCACAGAATTGGTGACCAATAAATACAGGCTCTTCTGGTTTGAAAAAGAAAATGAAAGAAATCACACGAAGCAGTGGACTGGATAGGCTGGGAGTGAGGCAGAAGTGCATCAGCTGGTAGGCAGGTGCAGGAGTCAACTGGGAAGCAGGTGCAGCAGTCAACTGGTAGGCAGGTGCAGCAGTCAGCTGGTAGGCAGGTGCAGCAGTCAACTGGGAAGCAGGTGCAGCAGTCAGCTGGTAGGCAGGTGCAGCAGTCAGCTGGTAGGCAGGTGCAGCAGTCAACTGGTAGGCAGGCGCAGTAGTCAGCTGGGAAGCAGGTGTAGAAGTCCTGGAGAAGAGTAACTGACCTCAGAGACATGCAGTAAGTTGTGAGTTTGAGAAGGATGCAGAGGACCAAGCAGTGGGATTTGATGGCTGATTCCATATGAGCTAAAGAAAATGGATAAATACAAACCTTCCTGAATTTCTGAGGGTCCAATTGACACCATCACTGAGATGAAGCATCCCAAGGAAGCATATTTGAACAGGAAGATGTTGACATCAATTATGTAGATGCTTTTGCAGTGCCTGTGAAATCTGTGAATGATTTTTTGGTATGCAGGCTTGTTAGGGTTGAAGATGAATGTCTGGGAGCTACAGGGCTTACGTGCTGTTTGAAATTGTAGTAGAAAAGCAGCCTATCTTGTGAATATAAGAATAAGACATGAGAGACTGGAGAGATGGCTTAGCAGTTAAGAGCACTGACTTCCAAAGGACCTGGGTTCAACTCCCAGCACCCACTTAGTAGCTCATAAGTGTCTGGAATTCCAGGCTCTGACACCCTCACACAGATGTACATGCACCAATGCACATAAAATAAAAATAGTTTAAAAAATAAAACAAAAAGACACTCTCTTGAGAAGACTGAGCAAAGAAGGAAGGTGTAACAGCCAGAGACCAGAGTAAACCTAGATGGAGCCAGCCTCACAGGATGAAGAAGGGAGGGGTTTCAGAGTTGCATAGCCAGAAGTCTCAGGAACCAAAAAAGATCAGGGCTGGAAAGATCCTTCTAGTAGCCACAGATATCATAAATCAATAACCAGTTTCAGCGGGCACTGGAGGAGAGGCTAGACCACAAAGGGTTGGAGACAGGAATGGTGAAGAAGGGAGAGTTAGTAAGTGTTGACCTTTGAGGAAGGGCATTCCTGTGGAGAAGGGGACAGTCTGGTAGATACACCTCCATAGACAGACGGTAGCGGAGGTGGGGCCAGACGAGGGGGTGGGGAATGGTCAGGTCCAAAGGACAGGGAGGGGCTGGGTCTAGAGAAGCTTCCTCCTGAGTGAAGTGATCAGAGAAGAGAGGGTCTGCAGACTAGCATCAGCATTGATAGTTGGTTTTTTTCTGTACGTTTTTGTCTGGTTTGGACAGGGTTTCTCTGTGTAGCCTCAGCAGACCTAGAACTCACCTGTAGACCAGGCTGTCCTCAAACTCGTAGAGATCCACCTGCCTCTGCCTCTCGTTTATACTTGTATTCAGCCTTTGATTTTGTTGTTGTTGTTTGGTTTTGAAGACAGGATTTCTCTATGTAGCCCTGGTTGTCCTGGAACTTGCTATGTAGACCAGGATGGCTTCTAATTCAGAGATCTGCCTGCCTCTGCCTCTGCCTCTGCCTCTGAGCCTCTGCCTCTGCCTCTGAGCCTCTGAGCCTCTGCCTCTGCCTCTGAGCCTCTACCACTGTCTTCCAAAGGTGTGTACCACCACCACCTAACCTTAGTGAAAGGCGTTCTCCTTTTGCCAATAGAGATGTTGAGCCTTGTATAATTTTTAAGGAATGTGGCAGAGCCCCTCGGAGACACAGCAGAGCAAACAGTAGCTGAACCTGTGTTTGCATCACATATACATATTTTACATATTTGTCTGATCCTGCTGTTCAACTAAGATTTATCTGAGTTAAATCACACAGCTGTTTGCTACATGGAGGGAGAGGAAGCTAGACAGTAGGCTCACTAGAATTCAGTCATTGGTTTGATCAGTTCCTAGTTTTTAAATACATGTGTTAGGACTGTGTACTTGGTACTGAGGACACATGCAGTGGTGAAAATATTCATTTTTATATACAAGAAAAGTCAACAGTTTTTCTTACTTATGTCTGTGGGGTTTATTGAACTGAGTGCCCAATGACCTCTTTTCTAATGTTCCTTTCCTCCATGAGTTACTCTTCCTTGCATAATCTTTTTCTCACCTAGACAGCACATATTCTTTGTCCCCCCCCCTTGCCTCTTATGGAGCCCCCTTCCTGCCCCAGTGAAAATACTGTCTTCACAGAGCCTTTTGGTGGAGTTCTTTCTCTGCAGGCCTCAACTACTACTGCATGCGGACAATTTGCTTTATCTTATTTGTTTCCAGCTCTCCAAAGAGCCATACGCTTTCAGTTTTCTGTTAATTAGAACTCCAAACTTGGGGCTTCTAAACATGACCGGATCATCGTTACGCCCTGTTCCCTGGGCCCCTCCTCTTATTTCCAGGATCCTGATCCACCGGTTTCTTGTTTCCATGGCCCATTTCAGTGATTTCTCACTCAGACAGCTCGGGGAGCCTGGCCCCTGCTACTGTGCCTCTCCATACACAGTGATGCAAGTGAGCCACACTGTATCAGCAAGGTGTCTGGTGACTGGGTCCTGCCTGTGGTTTCTCTTGCAGAAATCGCCACTTAAGAACCCAACCCACCTTGCGCAGCAGCAGGATCCCTGGAGTCGGCTCAGCTCAACCCCCACAGTCGCGTCCATGAGGCGAGATGCCTACTTTTTTGATCCTAAGGTACTTAGCATTGAAATACAAAATACTACTTTTTTTTTTAATCTATTTAGGCCTTAATAAATTTATTTTCTTTGTTTCTTTGTTTCTTTCCTCCTCCTCCTCCTCCTCCTCCTCCTCCTCCTCCTCCTCCTCTTCCTCCTTTTGTAAGACAGAGCCTTGCTATATATCGAAAGGTGACCTCAAACTTAGTATTTAGCCCAGACTGGCCTAGAACTCTCAATCCCTCCTGCTTTAGCCTCTTAAGTACTGGGATTACAAGCATATGCCAGCACACGTGCATTCATATCATTTTCTAAAGAAAGTCTGAAGTGCCTTAGCATCTTTCCTTTTGTTCCCAATTCAAGATCTTACCATCCAAAACCAACCTATTAAGTCACAAGGCTTGGTCCAAATCATTTTTATCAAATTTCTTCTCATACACTGTATCAAATCAAAGGCTGCTCCAGGCTGTGGTGATGCATACTTTTAATTCTAGCACTTGGGAGGCAGAGGCAGGCAGATCTCTGAATTAGAAGCCAGCCTGGTCTACAGAGCAAGCTCCAGGACAGCCAGAGCTACATAGAGAAATCCTGTCTCAAAAACAAAAACAAACCAACAAAAAACCTTCAAAGGCTGAATATATTTGTAAATGAGGTAGGGTTTATTAAACCCAAATCAAAGACAATTTTTCCATGTCACCAGTAACATAATGTTAACCAGAAGAGACCCTTCCTATTGACAAAGAGTCTCATCATACAGTGATAAGAGCTGTGTTAAGAGCTGGTGGACTTCTGGGGAATAGGAGAGCTGAATCCGATCTGAATACAATAGCTGGATACAATCTTAGTCAGGGTTTCTATTCCTGCACAAACATCATGACCATGAAGCAAGTTGGGGAAGAAAGGGTTTATTCAGCTTACACTTACAACTGCTGTTCATCATGAAAGGAAGTCAGGACTGGAACTCAAGCAGGTCAAGGAACAGGAGCTGATGCAGAGGCCATGGAGGGATATTTCTTACTGGCTTGCTTCTCCTGGCTTGCTCAGCTGGCTTTCTTATAGAACCTAAGACTACCAGCCCACAGATGGTACCATCCACAAGGGGCCCTCCCCCCCACCCCCCTTGGTCACAAATTGAGAAAATGCCTTACAGCTGGATCAAATAGAGGCATTTTTTTCAACTGAAGCTCCTTTCTCTGTGATAACTCCAGCTTGTGTCAAGTTGACACACAAAACCAGCCAGTACACAATCTGACTAGAGTCAAGACACAGAGCTCGAAGTTAACTATGGGAGGACTGATTCCTCTATAGATACCAAAGGATGATCTGGATTTCCGCTTAGCAGCCTTGTATGACCACCACACTGGGGCATTCAAGAACAAAACTGAGATACTGTTACACCAGGAGACCATTGAGGATATCCAGGGGTAAGTGATGGAAGCAGCACCCCTCCACCCTAAGGATGGGAAGCATCAGTTACATAAGGTAATATGACACCTGGTGCTGTGAACAAGTCCATAGTTGTTTGTTTTGAGGGTTTTTGTTTTAATCTGCAACACTTTTTGTCTTTGTTTTAACTGTGCTGGGGATCAAACCTGGGGTCGCATGCAAGCTAGGCAAGTGCTGTACCATGGGGCTACATCCTCAGCCCTCATTTCTATATTTCATTTTAAAAATACGAGCAGAAGTCCTCATCGCAATAGTTCATTTCTATCCAATTAAGTTCATGTAGATAAACAAATGCTTTGATGATTCTAGAAGAGCAATGGGACCCTTGAGGTCTTATGAAATCATGTTTTCCCTCTCAGCACCCCCTTTCTGATTGACCCTCTCTCTTCTGCTCTCTTTCCACCACTGTCTAGAACCAAGATCCAGTTTCCTGGAGAATGTTTCCACCCTCCTTCAGCCCCCATTTCTTCCTGGACTACCATCAGGCACTGGATCAACCCTAAGAAAGAATCCATCCATAGCATTCAGGGATCCATAGGTGAGGATTAGATGATGGGGGTGGGCTCATGGCAGCAGTGGTGTTGCAAGAGGATGGCCCAGATCAGAGGCGCATGGTTACTGGCCTATAAGATCAGAGACTATAGAGGGTGGGGATTAGTGATTAGGCTGTCACCTATCAGACTAATACTAGGGGTCCTGCTGACGGTAGAACTGGGGGATTCCATTCTTTAGATTAGGTCTAGGTGGCATTTTGACCAGGCAGTCACTGAACATGAATGTAGAAGTAAAGACCTTGGTTTACTTCCATCAGTTTGTCATATCTCAGTTTTCTATCTTTACAAAAATTTTCTCATGGTATCGATAAATGCATTGATTAACAGATTAAAAGGGGGCTGAGGCAAAGGGTCTGAAATTCCAGCTCACCCCGTTCTTTTCTTCACAGTGTCTCCTCACACTGCAGCCACCAACGGAGGTTACTCCCGGAAAAATGATGGTGGCTTCTTCTCCACCTAGTGGTGACAACCAGGCTAATTTCAATATGGTAGAAGATCCAGCCAGCCATCTTCATTAAATAGGTTTGTTCACGATGAAGACCGATGTGTCTGCTGCCCAGGACATTTTTGACCATTCCTAAAAGGAAGAAAATTCCCCAATTCTAGAAACTAGTCCTGTTGGGGAAATTTGTGCTTTTCGTAAGGGTTTAGAACAGAACCATACTGGTTTGTATGGGACACTAGTATTTAGTGTACAAGTGTGTAAAGTCACAGCTATACAGAGCCACATTTGGTGCATTTGGCACTAAGAGTCAGGGAAATGGGAAATAGGCACAGCCTGTTGTCCTAATAAGCAAGTTACCACTCTGATACTACATACTCCATAGCTAACTGTTAATGTCACATTAATAGATTATCGGCCTCTTGGGTTTTGTCCTGCTTTTCTTTGAGAGCTCTGTTTCCCTGGTCCCACTCCTTGCCATCATTCAGTTCTGACTCTGCCACTTCCTGGAAGTCAACTGTCTTTTCTGTGTTGATTTTGCCTGTAGTATATAGACCTGATTCTCATAAGCATCATTCAAAGACTTAGTGTTCAGATTTCAAGGTCCCTAAAATTTGATGCAGCAGCATGGTTTCTAATCTTATAAGTCATGGGGTTGGGGGATGGCTCCATGGATAAAGTGCTTGCTGTGCAAGCATGAGGACCTGAGGTTTGGATCCCCAGCACATCTGTAATCCTGCGGTTGCAGGCAGGGATAAGGGGACAAAGGCAGATCCTAGGGGCTGGCCAGCCAGTCTGGCTGAAAACTGAGTTCCAGGTTCTGTGAGAGACCCTGTCTCAAACAAACAATAAGTCAGACAGAGATAGAGGAAGACACCCAACTTCAACCTCTGACCTCCACAGGTGCACACACAGAGGCACGTGAATCTGCACAAATATGCATAAAGTAAAAAATTAAAAGGCACTGATAAGAACCTGTTGTCAAAAAAAAATTGGGCAAAAAATGGCCCAATGACCTTTGGATATTGCACTATAAGGTATGTAAAGTGGTATACAGCTTTAATCCCAGCACTCAGGTAGAGACAGAGGAATTGCTAGTCCAAGGCCAGCCTGAGTTACATAAACATTGTCTCAAAATATTTTAAACAAACAAAAAATATTGTATTATCAAGTCCCATTTTTAATTAAGTCTGACAGTATTACTTTATTTATAACTCAAATGCAAAGGGGGTTCTTCCAGGAACTGCTGTATCCCTTTATGTTAAGACCTTCCAGTCTCCTCAGATAGTATCTGCTGCCATGTAGCAATATGAAGTTTCCACACTTGGGAGGCTGAGGCAGGAATATCAGGAATTCATGGTCATCCTTAGGTATATAGTGAGTTCGAGGCCAGCCTGATTTATCTTATATGATACACCATCTAAATAAAATCTTAACATTATTCTGAAAATTTGAACAGGAAGCAATTCTTACAATCTCTTTTCTCAGGGCAGCATTAGCCTGATACCAAAACCAGATAAAGACACACATACTTACACACACACTCACACTTATACATGCACACCTACAATGCTCACACACACACACATACACTCACTCATTCACACATTTATACACACTTAAATACATATTACACACACATAAGTACCCTTACACACACACACTCACAATTACTTAAACACGTATTTTTTAAAAATCAGGAAAAAGGAAAGGCCTATATGTGTAATAAACGTTATGGTGGTTTGAATAAAGACAGGCTGGGGTTAAATGTGCACCATCTCTTCCAGCTAGGCTCATATATTTGAATGTTTCCCTGGAGAACTGTAATGAAAGGATTAGGAGGTATGGCCTTGAAGGAGGTGGCTTTGAGGTTTCAGAAGCCCACACCAGGCCCAGTCCCATCTCTTTCTCTGCTTCTGACTTGTGGATCTGATGTAAGCTCTCAGCTATGCTCCAGCACCATGCCTGCCTGCTGCCATGCTCCTTGCCCTGATGGTCATGGACTAACCCTCTGAAACTTCAAGCAATATTTCAATTAAATGTTTTCTTTAAAAGGCTGCCTTGGTTATGGTGTCTCTTCACAGCAATGGAACATTAATAGGACAAACATAAACGTAAAACTCAGCAAGGTACTAACCAAGCCCAATGGCTCGTTAAAAGGATTATTTTCTGTGATCAAATGAGGTTCATACCAAGAACGAAAGTTCAATATGTAAAAACCAATAAACAGGAAACAGCATGTTAACAGGCTGAAAGATAAAATCCATTGATCATCTCACCAGATGGGAAAAGGCTTTTGATAAAATCCAACATCCCTTCAGAATAAAAATGGAAGAAATCAAGTGTGGATGTCCTGGCTGGTTTTACATCAACTTGACACAAGCTAGAGTCATCTGAAAGGTGGGAATTTCAACTGAGAAGTTGTCTCCATAAAATCCAGCTACAAGACATTTTCTTAATTAGTGATTGATGGAGGGCTCTGCCCATGCTAGATATCCTAGGTAGCTCTATCCCTGGACTATTGGTCCTGGGTTCTAGAAGAAAGCAGGCTGAGCAAGCCATGAGAGCAAGACAGTAAGCAGCATCCCTCCATGGCCTCTTTATCAGCTCTTGACACCAGGACCCTGCCCTGTTTGAGTTCCAGTCCTGACTTCTTTCAATGATGAACAGTGCAGTGGAAGTGTAAGCTGAATAAACCATTTCCTCCACAAGTTGTTTTGGTCATGGCATTTTATCACAGCAATAGTAACCCTACCTAAGACAAAGGATATGACCCCAACATTAAGTTTATATATCACAAGCCCACAGTCAGTATTTTACCATATAGGAGACATCTGAAAACTTTCCCTCTAAGATCTTGAACTAGGGAAGGACATTCACTTTCACCACTTATATTCAGTATGATGCTGACATCATAGCAAGAGAAAGCCAGGAAGAATGAAGAGCATCCAAACTGGGTGGTGTCAGGGTGGGTGGTAGGAAATCCAACTGTCATTGGATGCAAAGGCATGATCTTTTTCTTTTCGATTTTTTTATTTGTTGTTGTTGTTGTTGTAGACAGGGTTTCTTTGTGTATCCCTGGCTGTCTTGGAACTTGCTCTGTAAACCAGGATGGCCTCAAACTCAGAGATCTGCCTGCCTTTGCCTTCCAAGAGCTGGGATCAAAGGTGAGTGCCACCACCACCCAACAAATGTATGGCCTTAAAGGTAGAAAACATCAAAGATTTTACCAAAATCTATTAGAGCTAATAAGTTCAATATAGTTTCAGGATAAAAATCACCATGCGAGTAGCAACCAGCTACTCAGGAGATTGAGACAGAAGAGTTATAATTTCAAGGCTTTCCTGGGTTATAGAATGAGTTCAGGCTAGCTTAGGCATTTTAGACCTTGTCTCAAAAGAAAAAGGGTTGAGGATGTACCCCAATGATAGAACAACTGCCTAGTATGTACAAGGCTCTGGGTTGATCTTCAGTAAGGGAGGCTGGGGGAGAGCAGCATTTCTGTGTCCCCATAGGAAATTGTGTGAACAAGAAATCAAGAAAGCAATCTCACTTGTGATAAATTTAAACCATGACATGAATGATCTCTATCATGAAAACCATAAACACTGAGAAACTACAAAGGACAGACACTCACACAAAGACATCTTGTGTTCATGCATTGGAAGAATCAGTACTGTTAAAGTATCCAAAGCATTCTCAGAGTCTACGCAATCCCTATCAAAACACGAATAACAGTCTTCATAGACCTTGGAAAGACAATGCTATGATTCACACGGAACTACAAAAGAACTCCAAATAAGGCTGAGGAGAGGTCTCAGTAGCAAGCTGCTTTACAAAACCAAGACCTGAGTTCAATCCCAGAACTCACATTCGAATAGCTGAGGAGGGGGCCCTGGAAAGATGGTTCAGTGGTTAAGAGCAGTGACTGCTCTCCCAGGGAGGACCAGGGTTTGATTCCCAACACGCACATGGCAGCTAACAGTTGTAACTCCAGTTCCAGGGTATCTGATACCCTCTCCTGCACTCTGTAGACACCACATACATGTGGCACACAGACATGTGTGTAGGCAAAACATCATACACATAAAAATAAATTTTAAACAGAAGTCAAGTGTGGAGGTGCATGTTTTTTAATCCCAGCACTGGGGAGCAGAGGCAGGTAATCTCTGAGTCTGAGGACAGCTTGAGTCTACAGAGTGAACACCAGGATAGCCAGAGTTTCACAGAGAAACCCTGGCAAAAAAAAAAAAAAGATGAAAAAGAGGAGGAGAGAGCTGGGCAGTGGTGGTGCACGCCTTTAGTCCCAGCACTTGGGAGGCAGAGGCAGGCGGATTTCTGAGTTTGAGGCCAGCCTGGTCTACAGAGTGAGTTCCAGGACAGCCAGGGCTACACAGAGAAACCCTGTCTCAAAAAACAAACAAACAAACAGCAAAACAAAACTCAGGGCCTGCTTTGTAACACCTACTAAAAACTAGGAGTGGTGAAAGTGCATGCTTATAACCAGATCTTTGGTGGCATACGCCTTCCACGCCATCACTTGGGGAGCAGAGGCAGGCCGATCTCTGAGTTCAAGGCTAGCCTGATCTACATAGTGAGTTTCAGGCCAGCCAAGTTTATAACAGTGAGACCTATTTCAAAAAGGAAAAAAACCTACCAGCCAGGATTGGTGGCTTGCTCAAAGTCCTAGCTATTCTTGGGATTCCAAGACAGGACTACATCAACCCTACAGCATAGAGATCTTGTCTCAAAGCAAAGCCAAATCTTAGGGTCCATCCAGCAAGTCTATTAACTTGTGTATCAGTGAAGATGAAGTCGGTATTTTGAAGAGACATCCACCTCTCCATGTTTACTGCAGCACTATTCATATCAGCTAAGAAATGGAATTAATTTAAATGTCCATCAATGAATGAATGGATAAAATTATGTTTTATCATACATGGGCTGAGATGGTTGAGTAGGTAAAAGCACTTGCTGCCAAGCCTGGCTATTATAACAGGGCCCCCAGATCTTAGCACAACTGACTCCATGATGTTAGTGCCATTCAGGATGTAAAACTCACCTAGACAGCACCACCCACAAAAATGAAAGCAAACAATCCATCAAAGCCCATAGTTCTGGGGAAGTCTCTAAATAACTTTGCTTTGCTGCTTCTGTAATTCTGCTTCTGGCTAACCGTGCTTGTTAACTGAACTATGCCAATCCAGGACATAGTTTTTGTACTTAAAAGTTCACCCTGAGAAAGGCTCAGGTTACACTGGGATCCCAAACACCCAAAGTAGTTGTTAGCCAGCTAGTAAAGGCTTTCTATTGGCTAAGCAGTTGTCTCTGGTGAATTACCCAGCAGCAACCTGAGTTTGATCCCTGGAGCCCACATGGTGGAGTGAAATGACTTCCACAGGCTTCACATGCCCATGAGCACTTGTGTGCATACAGAAACACAATAAAGTGGGAAACAACCAGTTCAGTGATAAAATGTTTTCAAGTGTGATGAAGAAAAGACAATGTACACAATTGTCTTAGGATTTCTACTGGTTTAATGAAAAATCAGGACCATAGCAACTTGGGACGAAAAAGATTTGGCTGACATTACCACACTTCACTGAAAGAAGCAGGGTGGTTCCTGGAGACAGGAGCTGATGCAGAGGCCATGGAGGGGCACTGCCTAGTGACTTGCTTGGCCTGCATTTTGATAGAATGCAGGACCACCAGGCCAGAGTGGCACCACCCACATTGGGGTGGATGCTCCCAATCAATCACTAATTAAGAAAATACCTTACAGGCTTTCCATAAGCCAATCTTCTTCATCATCATCATCTTCTTCTTCTTCTCCTCCTCCTCCTCCTCTTCCTCCTCCTCCTCCTCCTCCTCCTCCTCCTCCTCCTCCTCCTCCTCCTCCTTCTCCTTCTTGTTCTTCTTGAGACAGGGTTTCTCTGTGTAGCGTCCTGGAACTCACTCTGTAGATCAGGCTGGCCTTGAACTCAGAAATCCACCTGCCTCTGCCTCCTGAGTGCTGGGATTAAAGACATGAGCCACCACTGCCCTGCTTAAGCCAATCTTCTGAAGGCCATTTTCTCAGATGGGTATACTTTCTCTCAGATGACTCTAGCTTCTGTAAAGTTGACATCAGACTAGCCAGCACAATATAAGAGTACACACCCATGAAAAACAGATGAAATCCTGTTATGCAACATATGCGGAACTGAGGACCATTAAATAAGCTAGGCACAGAAAAACACAATAGTCTTACCCATGTGGAATCTAAAGGAGTTGCTCTCCTACAGGTTATCAGTATAACAGTAAATTACCAGAGGCCAGGAGAATAGTGCTGGGGCATGGGGGAAAGTTTGGCCAGTTGCTATGCATCAAGAAAAGTAAGTTCTGATGATCTATTGCAGAGTGAGGTGATTACAAACAATAATGTATCCTTTATGGAAAACGCACACACACACATGGTATTTGAGACAGGTACCCTTACCCTAATGTAGACATTACATAACATGTGAATGTACTGAAACCTCTAAGTACACTTGGTGTGCTAATTAAAATTACTTCAGGATGCCAGATGGTAGTGGCACACACCTGTCATCTCAGCACTTAGTAGGCAGAGGCAGGCGGATTGCTCTGAGTTCAAGGCCAGCCTGGTCTACAGATCGAGTTCCAGGACATCATATCTTGAGTAAAAACAAAATAATAGAATATATTTTAGGGCTAGGAGAGTGGTTCAGTGGATAAAGTGCCACAAGGGTGAGGACTGAAATCTCGAGCTTCCAAACCACATGAAGGCCAGTGGGTGCACCTGTAATTCTGGGATAGGTGTATTCGTGTGTGTCTGTGCAACCGGCTTATCATTCAAGGAGAGGTTCTGCCTCAGAAAACCGTGTGTGTGGAGGGAGGAGTAGGAAAAGACATGACGCCAACCTCAAGCTGCACGCACACAATCACCTGTACTCTCACAGAGACACACAACCACTTACACAAGTTTTTCCTTTTAGCTCAATGTGTTAGTAAAAGTGGCTGTAATCGCAACCGGGGAGGTGAGAAAGGCATTCAGGAATTCGTCATCCTCAGCTACTAACCAAGTTCCCCATCCTGAGATAGAGACCTTGCCTTAAAACCAAACAATGCATCCACCCATAAATCATACACCGTTCATTCTAATTCACTATATATGGAGCAAGTCCCTGCGGTGGGAAGAAAAACTGCAGCGGGAACACACACACACATACACGCACGCACACACGGGGGTGGGGGTGGGGAGCTGCAGCGGGAACAAAGCCTCCACCTACAAGCGGCGAAGTGACGTCTGCCCTGGACTGTTTCATCCAGAGCCTCGGCGCTTCAGCAGCACACGAGGCTACAGACGTGAGCCAGGGTTCGGCGGCGGGGTCCTGGGGCCGGGCTCAGATCAGAATCGCCTCGGTAATCAGTGGCTGGGACGGACCCGGCCTCGTCTATCTGATCAATTCATCACTTCTGAGCGCCGGGCCCGCAGGACCGAGCCGGGATCCCCGGGAACCGCGGCGCCGCCACCGCCCAGAGGGCCTCGCTGCACAGCGCCCCACCGAGGGGGCTTCGCAGGAGGGCTGCTTTTCATTTCGGGGCGGCCCGGCGGGGCAAGGGTCACGACCCGATCAAATAAGATCAAGGTGTAGGCGGGGGGAGGGGCGGGAGGGACACACACACTCGCCTTCCACGTCCCAGACGCGCGCACACACACTCGCACATTCGTACTCGCACTCGGCCCACATGCACCATACACGCCACACAACCCGAGACAACTCTGTCCACAACCCCAGCCGCGCTCCCACTCGCGAGGAAGTGGCAGTTGCACCCTCTTTTAAACACTCGGTCTTGTCTCAAAGGATTCTGGGAGGAACCACAGAGTGGTCTGGCACACCTTGTTTATCCAGAGCATTTTCTTCTGCCACCTTGTGGCTGGGAGGTCCCGGGACAGAAGGCTTGATTTCCATAAATAGACTGGGGTTTTGTTTGAAAGTCTAAGTTGTCCAACCTGGTATGCCACTCAAGATCCTTCCGCTTCAGCCTCCAGGTGCTGCGATTACAAGTAGTCAGAAAGCCTAGCTTCCTTATTACGTATCAATTTGTTTGTTTGTTTTTTCGAGACTGGGTTTCTCTGTGTAGCCCTGGCTGTCCTGGAACTCACTCTGTAGACCAGGCTGGCTTCGAATTCAGAAATTCGCCTGCCTCTGCCTCCCAAGTGCTGGGATTAAAGGCGTGCACCCCCAGTGCCCAGCCTCACTTTTATATAAAATGTAAATGTTTACATTCTAGTTTTTACTTGATTTGACTTTTTCTTTGCCCTAAATTAAAAGATATCCAATTTGTAGCTATGAAATGACCCAGTCTCAGACTTATATGTGCAGACTTATTCACCATGGACTTATCAACCCTAGGTTATTACTAACAAGAGCATCATACACTCTTACCGACGTGCCTTCTCCCTGATAATAAGTATTATTTATCACATGTATATATTGGCAGAGACTGAGCAGTGTGTCATGGTGCACATGTGAAGATCAAACTTACAAAATTTGGTTTTCTCCTTCCACCCTGGAATCAAACTCGGTCTGGCGGCTTGGGTAACAGGCGCATTTACCCACTAAACGCTTTGTAGCGCAGTAAAATATCATTTAGTCAAAGGATTTTTACAGGGTATCTGTAAAATAGGGACTGCATATCCCTAGCCTCACTTACAGAGCCTCCTGGTTGCCCAGAACTTGACGCTGAGAGTCATATTGCTGAGCCTTCACTTACACTCACTCCATTAAAATATATGGGACTTTTTGCCAGGCTTGATGGTGCATTCCTTTAATCCTAGTACTTGAAAAGCAGAGGCAGATTGGACCTCATAGAGTCAAGGCTAGAACAAGGCATAGAGTAGTTTACATACTATAAATTCCAGGCCAGCCAGGACTACATAGTCAGACCCAAATTTAAAAAAAAAAATTTAATTTCAAATTCCATGAGTGAAATAACAATTAGGTAGATGTGCCTCTCACCACAGAGAGCACATGAACACTCCATCCCCTCCTGTCCTTTTCCTGTAAGGGGTAAGTGGTGGCAAAAAAAAAAAAAAAAATTAACCATTAGTAGAAAATGCTTTCTGAAGCTGTAATTTGTACTTATGCCAGTCCTAATTGGCTGTTCAATAAACAAATACTGAGGCAGGGCTACCATATGCTCCAGAATCCCATTGGTTCCGATATTTCCTAAGAGCGTGGGTGGTTAAGCTGATGACCTTAGAATGAAGAACTTCAGCAATAATAACAAATGACACACACACACACACCCGTTTTGTTTTGAGACAGGGTTTCTCTGTGTAACAGCACTGGCTGGCCTGGAACTCTTTGTAGACCAAGGTGGCCTTGAACTCACAAAGATCCTCCAAGTGCTGGGATTAAAAGCGGATGTCACCATGGCTGTGACACTTGTCTTTTAATAGTAGCAATGGACCTGCTGGCTAAGTGTACTAGAGCTCCCTGGAATGGCAGCATTTACTCCAGCGAGCCAACATGTGACAGCACAGGGAGAATCCAAGAGAGCACTGAACGGTCCAATAAACACACATGACAAAGCAGGCAAAAACCACAGGGAAAAAAGTTTATTTTCAAGGATTGTGCCAACAATGGTGAATAAAAAAAGAGCTGATTCAACTATAAAAAAAGGAGCTGATTTCATCCAACCCTGGTGAACAGGGTTGATGATGATGCCAGCTTGAATCTGAATATTGCTACCCTCATATCTCCACCTCTGAAGGACCTCCCCTAGAACAATTCATCATTTTTTCTTTGCCAAAAATGAAACACATCAGCCTAAATAAAAAGTACACCAGGTTTCTATTTACTTGATTATATAAAGTCAAAAAATGAAATCAGCCATTTGTTTCTTCCTGTACTTTTTGATACATTCTGATAAGAAAACATCTCAAAATTTAACAACTCAAAACATTTAGGCCAAGAGGACCCACGAAGGAAGCTGCAGAATGAAAGCTGTAGAAGAGAGGCTGTTTTCTAGACCACCGTCGGAGAAGCCAGCCCTATCTGAAAACAAACATTAAATTCAAAGTAACTAGTGTTGTGCCTACTTCCCAAAGGACACCCAGTTGGTCAACGGGTCCCAAACTGCCACCCACAAGATCTCTCCAGACCCATTAAATTTTTCTCTCTCCTGAGGAAGGATCCTTAGGAATGACCAGAAAACAGCAACCATTGCAATTTGCCTGTGGATCAATCCCTAGAGAGGCTGACACACGCAGTAGCGTGTACTTGGTGACTTTCTAAACTGCTGCAAACTCTCACGGCACTCAACTGCATCAGGACCTGTGCTTCCAGCAGCCTTGGTTCTGGTGCAGTATACAGACAAAAGAGAATTTAACTCTCCTGGGAGTGAGCCCCTGCACTTGTCCTGTTGAGCTTTATGACACACAATTCAGTTGAGCATGTGTGTACTCATGTGTATGGTAATATTAGACCCACGTTTTTGTTCCACTGTTATAGGCTTCACTTTTACCAGCTGAATCTTTTGCAGGCATAGAAGGGGAGGGAGGGACCGTCCTTCAGAGTCATCTGACACCGCCTGCTCAGGAGTCCTCACTCCACCGAAAAGCCCTCCACACTCACTTGCAAGGCTTCCTTTCTTTCCTCAGAAACACTCACCCTATTCATGGATTCTATGAGCTGACCAAACGTGACTGTCAGTGGCTTCCCTCATTTCAGTTTCTCATGGTCTTCAGAGAGTGAAATACTGAGTCTGGACAACACTAAGAGTTGGCAGAAACACAACTAAACATTGCTGGAACCCTGATTGAAGAACAAGCTTATGTCTGTCTTTTGTAACATGGCAAAACTCCATCTACGTACATTCTCATTGCAGTAAATTCTTATACTAGATGAGCTTACTAGTATATGAATTGATATACTAATTTACTTATCTCTTCTATCAGAACTTCAAATATATTAATCAATTATTTTTTCCAATACTCCCCTCCCCCAGCATTTGTATTTAAAACTGAGTAACAGTATTAAGTCCTAGGTAATTTAGAAAGGGTTTAAAAAACTTTAGGAAATATTGAGAGTTGGTTCATCTTCTCTATCAGTTGGCTGAGTGAAGTCCTCTCTGGGGACACTGGTCAGCAGAGACTGCAGCCTTGGTCAGTCACGGCTTCTCACTGATAACCCTGGTCTCACATGCGCTCAGATTCTCTTGGGAAAACCCTCAAGCTACCAGCATGTGGCAATCTGTTCTCTCTGCAGTGAGAACCACCCTCTCAGATGCACAGAAAGAACACAGTTCCAAAGCCAAACAATTGTTTCGCCTCTCATAACTCCTAGTTCTCATCCAGCCCCACTCTCTCTCTGCAGTTCACCAGACCTAAATTAGCCAATGAAAAAAATGAAGCCTTAAAAATTATCTCCTAGCACATGCCTTTAATTCAGGAGGCAGAGGCAGGTGGCTCTCTGAGTTTGAGGGTAGCCTGCTCTACAAAGAGAGTTGCAGGACAGCCAAGGCTGTGCAGAGTGCCTCTTTTTTTTTTTTTTTTTTTTTTTAAAGTTTCCCCCTTTGGGAAGTCTGAGAAAAGTCTGTATCATTCCCCAATGAGCCTCAGTTTTCAAAGATTCTGATGGGGGACTAAAGAGCAAAACAGACGGCCAGTTGTAGGTTATCAGTGTTGGGGAATGAACCCAAGACCTTGTCAATGCTAACCAAATGCTCTACCAGTGAGCTACCACCCAGCCTAGGTTTTTAAGCAGGAGATATATAATCATATCAACAGGGGCGTGGGATGTAATTTATCTGGACATACAGACTTGCTGCTGAGGGCTGATTAACACAGAGATCAAAAAAGGTTGGCTTTCTGTAATCCCCTGAAGCAAAAATAATGTTTGTGACCATGAGTTTTCCCCACATATGGCAGGTGGATGCTTCAGTGTCATCTTGGGGACACTGATGATTTTAGCTCAACTCTCCTATACTGGGTCCAGGTTTCAGACAAGTTCTTCATCTTTATCCCCTTGGTTGGCAGTTGATGAGCTGGATGGTTTGGAATTCATTTGATAAACAGGACGTAAAAGGCCATTACGATGCAGGCAATTGCAACAGCAGCATGCAGCCGGGTTCCAATCACAGCAGCTAGAGGACAAGTGGAAAGAGACGTCACACCAGGCTCTTCACAAAAGCCTTGCTTTCAAACCATGTTCCCAATCTCTAAAGAGAACCAAGGGTTTCAAGAGTCTGGAAACATTCTTAAAAGATACCCTTATGCTCTAGGCTCTACATGAATTGCTTAGCCCTGGCCCCCCTTTACTTTTTGAGACAGAATTGCACTGTGTAGTCCTGGCTGGCCTCTGGTTTGTAGCTAGAACAAGAATGTCCTTGAACTCAGAGATCTGCCCGTTTGTCTGCCTGCCTCTCCAGTGCTGGGATTAAAAGTGTGTACTGCCATGCCTGTCCTCCTAACCCAAGACCAAGGCTCACTATGCAATAGGATTCTAGGGTGGGTCACCACGCCTGTCCTTATTTTATCCTATTCAAAAAATATTTATATAGAATTCCTGATGAAGGTGCCCAAAATTTAAAAAAAAAAAAAAGCTAATATATATATGAATCCATTAAGCTAAAAGTTAAGGTTCCAATGTGTTCTATTAAAAAACAAAAATAAGTGGAAAACTATTCTTCCTGCTAATAGAAATTTCAGGCCAGCCTAAAATGATATAACTTGCAAAATATCTCTACCTCACCCAGGAGACCAAATGTTACTACACTGACCATGAACAAGCTCACTTCTTAGCTTCCCAAGTAGCTGAAACTACAAGCAGTGTCACACACATCAGGCATTGTATGCAGTCTTTTATTTAATCCTGGAATGCCAAAAGTACCTAGAAAGTAAAACAAACAAGTATGCCTTAAGTAACAGCTAATTTAAAATTTAGCTCTTCCCTCAACTCTATCTTATTGGTGGGCCCTAGGCAAAGCACTTAGCACACAATTGTGAGGACCCGAGTCAAAATCCCAGAAGCCATGTAAAATATGGCTATAGTAACACCAATCTGTATTCTCAGTTCTTCTGGGCTAAGTAGGCAGGACAAGTTCTAGAAGCTCACAGGCCAGCTAGCCAAGTGTGCACAGCAGCAACCACACACCCACAATACATCAGACACACAGTCATATAGTAAAGATGAATCCAAACACAACCCCGGGCCTATGCCTTCTATTTTATAGAAGCTCACTGCTCAGAAATAGCTACGCTCTCTCTGTATCCAGAGAAGATCTTACCTTTGTAAAATACACCCCAAACTCCCTTCTTCTCTGAAAGCAGCCAGGTTTTGAGACGAGGTACTTTCTTGAAGTAAGCACAGGTGCAAACGAAGAGCAAACCAAACACCAGAATCCCATCCAAGGAGTATACTGTCACATAAAGGAGAAGAGAGAGTCTTTGATGCTGCTCTAGCCTGGGAGAGGTGATCCTGCCCAGACTTTAGTGCTGAGATCATCTCAATGGCAGCGACAACACTGAGCAGGAAGGGTCCGACAATCTCGGCCCTGTTTCCCCAACTTGCTTGTAAAAAGCCCCTTTACCACGCCACTCCCCTGCCCTCGCTACGAACCAGAAAACACGAGCGTATTCGTGTGGAGTTCTTGGGAGTAACTGATGCTCCCAAGTAACATCTTGGTTTGATGAGACTTGAGAGTCTCAGCATGAAGATTTACATATGTTCTCGATACAAATCACTCATAGGATGTAGGAAAGCTCAATCTTTAGCCAAGTTTTTTCAGATCTGCATCTGTTGGTAAAGCATATGCTAAGGCGGACCATAAAGCTTAATGGAAAGTCCAAGAGTTAAACTCATATGGCCACACTTTTGCTATACTCAGTTGATATTTCAAGTACAGAACAGTTTACAAATCACCTTACTGCCAGGACAAAAGATGTGCATAAAACGAAAGACGGAACAAACTGACATCCATGAGGCATAATAATGCACTCCTGTAACGCTGGCATTAGCTAAGCGCAGCCCAAATTATAAAGGGAGACCATGTCCTAATTTTGTTTTCAGACAGGGTCTTGCTGTGTAGGCAGGGCTGGCCTTAAACTTGTGGTAACTCTGGGCTTAGCAGCATGCCACATACATCCTACAAAGTCCACTCTCAAAAACAACAAAACAAAAATGTATTTGATGCTTAGATAACACAGAAAGCTTTTAGTTCTGCTTCTTACATGTGTTATACAGGAAAGCAAAATGAATTACATAAAGGCATAATTTATTCAGTAATCACTGTGCCAGAATCTTTATTTCCTAGTTTGCACTATTTCTTCCTCCGGGAGGTGCTCCTTCTTTAACTTCGTGTACTATGGTAAGAATGACTACCCAGAAAACTTCAAATGGGTATTATATACAACTAGGGTCTTTGCCAGTTCTGGACCATACTGTCTTCTTCCAGTAAAACTATTTCACAGCTAGTTCAGTATATCAGTCAGTTCACAGACAGCCTTCATGGACACTTTTATATGTTACTCTTTTGCTCCTATAAGTTTTTATAGACGATGCCAAAATCACAAGGAAATGACATTTCAGTCTTCAGTGTCAAGTCTATGGAAGTCTATGAGAAATACTTTCCCAAATCTCTCCAATCATAGCGCATAAAAAGGCTTTCTTATTTCCCTTCCTGTAAGATTGACTATAAAGGTCTTAATTCATCCTCTAGAACCTGAAAATCACGACTATAAAATTGTTTGAGGCAGCCTGGAAAAATTATAAGTGCTCCATCATTAATAAAAGGTGGTTTCTAAATCCACTCTTTGAGATATTAGCCAGAAGCTCCAGATGGAGCCACCTAGCCAGGACTTTAAAGTCAAACAAGTGAAGGTTTTTTTTGTCATTTAAATTAAAAACAAAACAAACAAACAAAAAAACTTTGGGGATTGTCTACATTCACCACCACTCCCCCACACACACACCCCGCAAACTGTGGGATTTGATACCATTTCTAGGTCCTCTCAACCAGCTTACAGTCAGAAAGTATGAGACCTTAGGGAACTAGATAATAGCTTCTCCTCCTTGGGGACAAACAGCATAATTCTATAGTGACCGACCTCCCCAGAGGCCAGAACCAACTTCTACGAAAGATAAGAGAGTAAAGGGTGATAACGAAACAGTCAGGTATGGGTACTAGGGTATCTTGATGGGAAAAGAGAAACTGCAAGGAGCACCCCAGACAGGAGTTAGGGGCTCCCCAGGGTCCAGAGGGGCCGGGCTGGGAGGGGGCGGGGGAAGCGGCCACGTCAGTCTAGCCCCGCCCGCCACGTTTGGTCCGGGTCCTCTACCGCCACCCTCCGCACGGGCCCCCAGCTCTCACCGTTCGTCATGGCGGTAGTGCTCGGCCGGGGTGAAAGGTTCGGGTTCAGCTGTGGCGGCTACAAAGGCAGGGGAACCCGGCTCCCACTTGACACTTCCCGATCCGGGCTTTGGTGACGAGAACGAGCCGTAGTACGCAAGCGCGAGGGCCGAGAGAGAAACGCCGAACTCAATCAGACGTAACTAGCTGATCGTCGAGTCAAGGCCCCACCCTGCCTGCGTAGCGTCTGCGTTCCTACGTAGTTTGTGAAGAGCGTGGTGGGCGAGGCTTCCTTTGTGGTCATGGCAACCCGATGTCCGCCTGCTTGCCCCGGTCTAGCTAGACCGACTGGACAGAGATAGTGTGCTTGAAAAATAAGGGCTGTAGAGTTTGCGCTGCGGCTGTTGCTTTGTGTGTGAGAGCAGCAGTCCGCTTACAATAGTGGGAGGGTAACTATGCTTTCTTTTTCTCTGTCAAGCAGTGTGCCAGAACAGGTTCCCCGCCGTATCTTCTTTTTTTTTTTTTTTTTTTTCCGATACAGGGTTTCTCTGTACTGCCCTGGCTGTCCTGGAACTCACTCTGTAGACCAGGCTGGCCTCGAACTCAGAAATCCGTCTGCCTCTGCCTCCCGAGTGCCGGGATTAAAGGCGTGCGCCACCACTGCCCAATTGCGCCATATCCTCCTCCTCCTCCTCCTCTTCTTCTTTTTATTATTTATTTATATTTATATGAGTACACCATGGCTGCCTTCAGACACCCACCAGAAGAGTGCATCAGATCCTATTACAGATGGTTGTGAGCCACCATGTGGTTGCTGGGAATTGAACTCAGGCAATCAGTGTCTCTCCAGCCCCGCGCCATATTTTCTTGAGAACAGAACTTTAAGGCTCAAGTGATTCATGACCGAGAAACAAAACCATCCCGTTTCCTCCAACTTATTTAGATGACCACTGGTAATGAAATCAGGTACATTTTCAAGAGAAAACACTTGGGAGCGGGGCAGTAATTATCAGGAAGTGCACTCAGTCATGAGAGTGGTTGTCAAAACCTAAGAATTCTGTCTGTTCCTGCTACAGTGCCATCTGCTGGCTGTGAACTGCCTGGTCACCTGTAACAAAACTGTCAGGTTTGGCATAGACAAGAGTCAAGAGGAGGAAACCACCAGCAGCAACAATGTTTGGTGTTGGAAAGAGTTCTTGAGAAAATATACTCAAATTAAGAAATTATAGCATCCCCTGTCTCGAAAAAAACAAAACAAACAAACAAAGAAATTACAGCATCAAAAACTAACGTAATCACTAATACAATCACTTGGATTACATATGTGTGGGTGTAACACACAGGACATTCCACAAACCAAGACAGGACTGTAGAGATGGCTTAGTGGTTGATAGCATTTGCTTCTCTTGCTAAGACTTTGTTAGATTTCCAGCACCCAAGTGATGGCTCACGACTATGTTCCTCTAGCTCCAGGAGATCCCTGTTTTGGAAATAATATGTCTTCCTACTGAAAAATTCCTCCTCACACTTAGAGATGAAGGCAAAGATCTGTACTAAAGTGCCTGGCTGATTGAGGTAGATGCCAAAATTAGAGTCAGCCTTGACAGGATTGTACTAACTGGTAGTTTGAATATGCTTGGCCCAGGGAGTGGCACTATTAGGAGGTGTGACCTTGTTGGAGGAAGTCTTATTGTTGGGAGAGGCTTTTAGACCCTTTCTCCTGGCTGCATCAAATCAAGATGCAAAACTCTCAGCTCTTCCAGTGCCGTGCCTGCCGGATACTGCCATGCTTCCTGCCCTGCTGATAATGGACTGAACCTTTGAACCTGTAAGCCAGCCCCAATTAAATGTCCCTTATATGAGTTGTCTTGGTCGTGGTGTCTCTTCACAGCAATGGAAACTCTGAGACACTACTCATATAACTTTGGCTTATGCATCTACAAACACTGCCATCCTGGGTCCCAGCTCCACATTAACACTTCGATCAATTTAAACAGAAATGGGAGACTACGAGTCTGGCCCCTTAGGCTCATAAAAGATTAACAAAGCTAAAATGTTACCTATTGCTAGAATTATTTTAAGTATACCAGTGTTTTTCTTTTTTGAATAGTTGTTGGCCAGGGTTATCTTGTCTACCTGGGAGAATTATGTCTTTCTTGTTAACACAGGGACCTATTTACAGACCAGGAGGACTTGGTGGTTGTAACCTTGGTGGTTGAGCAACTCCCTTGGAAGTATATCTAATGGCAGATATGACCTAATGGGAGCTGGTCGTTCCTGATGAATAAACATTTATGTCCTAATATTCAAATTTTCATTTATCTAACAGGCCTGGTTACCTTTAAGTGTTTTGGAGGCAATGCCCCACTAGCTAAATTCTACTTGTGTGAAGGAAATATATGACTAAGTCCTTTATGACATCAATTTTATTACTTTGTGTTTCTTCTACATCAGTTTCACACTGCTCTTCTGTACTGTGTGGGCACACAGCAGGCTCATGGTACACATGCACGCAGTCAAACCACCACACATAAATAAAAATAAAAAAGGCTGAGCTGGGGGAACGTCAAGTTGAGGCCAACAGTGGGTGAGAGAGAGAGAGCAAGTTAGTTTTAGATCAGCCTTTGCCATGTAGTGAGATTTCATTTCAATAAAACAAGGGCCAGAGATGTGGCTCAGTGGTAGAGCACATGCCTTGTGTGTTCAAGGCTCTGCATTCATTTAATCCCCAGCAGTTTCAAAGAAAACAAAGGCATTCCTCCCATTCTCAGAAGTTATTTCCCACTTTCCTTTTGCATTTATGTATTCTCTCTTTCTCTGTGTGTGTACATGCAGAGATCAGAAGACAGCTCGAGGAAGTGAGTTTTCTTCTTCTATTACGTGAGGCCTGGGGGCCAAACTTAGGTTGTCAGGCTTAGCCATTTTGCTAGAGTTTGCTGGAAGTGTTGTCTCTTGTCTCAGGTGGGCAATCCAGGAAAAGGTGCTAGGAGCTCAGTGAATCAGTGGCTTCAGGTTCTTCTCTCTTGAATTTCAAAAATGAAATTCTGGGCAGTGGTGGTGCATGCCTTTAATCCCAGCACTTGGGAGGCAGAGGCAGGTGGATTTCTGAGTTCGAGGCCAGCCTGGTCTACAGAGTGAGTTCCAGTACAGCCAGGGCTACACAGAGAAACCCTGTCTCGAAAAACCAAAAAGAAAAGAAAAATGAAATTCATACCCCACAGAGAGTAAGTTTAAAAGTTTTATCAGAGAAAGCTTAAGAGAAAGGGCAGAGCTCCTGACAGCAGGGCTAGGTACCAGGAAGTGGAGCACCTACCGTCAAGCTGCTTGCCTGGAGGATTTTAATCATGGCTAAAACTAAGGTGGGGTGTTGGGGAAGGGTCACTCCAGTTGGCCCTCCCATGAAGTATTCAGAACTTTCCTCCAGGTTTCATTCAGGTATTCAAGCATAGTTTACAAAATGGGAGATTCATTTAAGAGAAGAACCATAATGTGGAAAAAACTACTTGCTCTAGGTGACTGTTGTTGTTCAAATAAGAATAGCCCCCATAGGCTCATGTTTGGATGCCTAGTCATCAAGGGATGGCACTATTTGAGAAGGATTAGGAGGCGTGGCCTTGTTGGAGGGATTATGACACTGAGGGTGGGCTTTGAGGTTTAAAAAGCTGCCCCACCCCTTGGCATAGTCTCTCTCAGCCTATGGATCAGGGTATAACTCCTAGTCTAGCACTATCCCTGTCTGCCATCATGTTCCCTGTCTCTGTTGTTCCCAACATGATGAGGATGAACAAAGATTCTGAAACTGTAAGCAAGCACCCAATTACATACTTTTCATTTTTTACAAGAATTGGCTATGGTCATGTCTCTTCACAGCAATAGAATAAAGACTTACACGGGTTCTTACCCTGTCTCCTTACCAGCTGGACACGGTGTCTCATGTCTATAATCCCAGCACTTAGGAGACAGCTAGTGCAATCTTTGTGAATTCAGTAACAGTTTGGTCAACACAGCAAATTCTAGGCCAACCAGGGCTGTGTAGATCTTGACTCAAAAAGAAAATGTATATGTATATTGAATGTATATACAAAAACACATAAGTATATATATCCGGCCCAAATTACCCAAACTCCAAAAGGCAATCCAAATACCTAGAGATGAGCTCAGTCTGGACTATAAGAGGATTTCTAGCAGCATGATAAGAACCAGCATTCCTTAGGAGCTTGTAAAGCCTGCTACTGTCTATCAGTGGGAGTCATCTCCTAGCAATCAAAGCATATGAGGGCCGCCAGGCTCCTTCAGTATTAAAGTACCTGTTATATAGTTCAAAGTCCATTCTAGCATTCTAGCTCTTCTCACCTCCTCCCCTACTCTAAACTTGCTCTAGCTCAGGCTTCCCTTCCTTCCTTTCTTCCTTCCTTCCTTCCTTCCTTCCTTCCTTCCTTTCCTACCCCTCCTTCCTGAAATGCAGCATTTTTCACTATTCTCCCCTTAGGTTACTGCTCCTGCTATCTCGAGATGCTTTCTATACTTTTCCCCACATCCCTAGCCCTGGCCTTGTCCAGTCTACTTTTTTCTCTCTCTGCTCTGGACTCTTCCAGATCCCTCTGGCCGTTCTCTCTTATCTACAATAAAACCTTTCCATACTAGGAAGCAGTCATGTTGTCAGTTTATACATATATATTGATTTCTCCTGTATAAATATTACATTAAAATGGTAGATCCTTTCTAGAGTTAGTTGATTAAGTGAACTATTTACAACAATAGTTGACACCAAGCATTACTCCATCAAGACTGGCTAGCACTGTTGGCATTCATTTGCTTAAAAAGTATTTACCAATCAGGCAGGTAGTACATTCCTTAATCCCAGCACTTGGGAGGCAGAGGAAGATGGATCTCTGTGTATTTGAGGCCAGCCTGGTCTACAAAGTGAATGGAGGAAACCCTGTCTCAAAAACAAAGTATTTACCAGTATCTATGACATGCTGAGAACTTGCTAGATTTTGCAGAAATAGAGGCAAAAATAAGTCCCTGCCTGCAAGAGAACAAAACATACTGGGTAAAACAGATGAATAAACAAAATTAAGAGTATACAGTCATTGTATATGTGACATTATTTTTGATTCTGTAGATCTGCAGACTATTTTTAAATAAGAACATTAAGTGAGAGACTGAAAGTAGGTACGTGGATAGAGCCTGTAGGTAGCTGGGGTCCAGGTAGGTCTGTGGAGCTTGAAAGTTCCTTTCTGTTTGTTACTGCATTGCCTCACATTTTCGTGCTCTCCACCCACATCCATCTTTGCTGATTTTGTCCCAAGCATTATGCTTCTGTCTTACTGGAACACCCGGATAGCCTCAGTGCCATCCGTCCCCAACAGACATGTTTCTCATCAGGCTAATGCCTGGGTCACTGGCTCTTAGAGAACAAATTCAAGGAATAAATAGAGCCCCACTGGACTGGGGCATCTCAATTCATACTTCGTCAGTTCATTTCAGCTGACACCGGAGAGCTGCCAGTTCTTGCCAAATGCCTGTCAGTCCAGAACAGTAGCCTGTTTGTTAGAATCATTGTGGTCATTGTGGTGAATGCCAATCAGTCTTGGGGACCATGACCAGAGCATTCTGGTTTAACCCAAGAATAAGTTCAGTCCTAAAGGCACAGTTTGCAACAATAGCTTCATTTGAATGAGAACTATTTGAAAAGGGATGTCAAACAGGCATTCATGGATGCTACACACATTTGTTTCCAGACGGCTAAGTGTAAGGAATGAGTCAACCTTAGAGAGTCAAGAGATGGATGAGAAACACGTTGTTCTTAGTAAGTTTAAGGTTTAGGAGAAATCGCATATTGGTAAGCCACATATAGAAACAAGCAGAAAAGGAGGCAGAAAATGAGAGTTGTCAAAAATGAAAACCAAGTGCCACAGGAGGATGAAGGAGACACTGCCTTCAGTCAGAGAAGGCTTTATGAACAAACAGACCATTCAGTGGGCCTGAAAAGCATGCAGCATCTCAATAGGAAGGAAAACATTCCAGTGGGAAAGGAACTGTGATCAAAGGCTGGAGAGGGAAAAGTCCAAGACCAGTCTGGAGCACACTGCGCTTCTTTCTTTACTAGCTCACTCCATGCATCCCTCAGGTCTTAGCTGAATCTCCACCTGCTCCAAGGAGGCTTTCTCTGACATCTGGTCCCTTACTGCACTGACGCTTAGAAAGTATATGCCATCAAACTCATCAGCCAGTTACACTATAATGTTCACTTGCATTATTTGTCATTTTATTGATGCTGAATATGTTTGGTAGTTGCTTGTCAATTATTTGTTGCAGGGCCTGGGAGATGGCTCAGTGGGTAAAGGCACTTGCTGCCAAGGTTAACAGCCTGAGTTCAATCCCTGGAACCCATGTGGTGGAAGGAAGGAACCAATTTCTGCAAATTGTCCCTTGGCATTTGCATAAGCACCATGGCACATATGTACAGATGCACACAATAAACAGCAAATGAACAAACAAGTAAAACTTGAAAATCTGTTACATGAACAGTCGAGTGTGGTCATATAGAACCAGAATGTCAGAAATTGTGAGGAAGAGTGTTGGGTGACACGCTTTTCCTGGGGAGGCAACACACACACAAGCACACACTCAAGAAGGCACGCATACCTATTAGGTCAGAAAAGAGCCACCAACAAACCCAAGTAACAATTGCATCAATGTCTAACCTGGTAACCCAACTGAATTTTGTTGGGATTACTAACAGGGATATGGGTAAGGGGTTTCAGATGAGGGATGGAAATGACTCAAAAGCATCTGCATCACAGCAAAGCCCACTGCAACACAGATGGTAACTCACGAAACCTGCGCCCCTGCTGCTCCGTGTGCAGCTGGCAGGGAGCTGGACTGGCTGTGACTCCCTGAGTTGTTAATGACTCTAGGTTGCTGGGGCCAGGCCCTCAAAAATCATCTATGTTTTTGTTCTCCCAGATATGTGAGACATGAGCCTTTCTCTCCCTCTTGTGTGGACTATTTCAATTCAGAGAAAACTGACAAACGACAGAATCGCAAATGATTGTCAGCCATGGCCACTCCATTTTGTAAAGGTCCCTCATTTTGGCTAAACAATGATAATACCTGAAATGAATTTCTCCAGGTCCTTGCCCTCTGAGCTCTGTTCACCCTCAGTAATGGCTATTTGACATCTTTCCTTCAACCCTAAACTGGACTCTGGAGTCCACTCTGAACTTTTAGAAGAACCTCAGGGCTGCTCACTATGCTTTATGTCTGTTCTGCTCATTACATTGTTTTGTTTTTCCCAGTTTCTGTTTTGGAGTTTGTGTGAAGAGGGTTGAATTATCCACGCTTCATAGTTTATAGCCTGCTGGCATACGAGTCCCATCCACAGGCCTTTGCTTTTTATTTATGCCTTTATGCCCTAGTCCCACCTTTTCTATGCTGCCACCTTTCTGATACATTTAATGTTTCTGCTTTTTTGTTTATTTGGTTTTCTTGTTTTGACTATGAAGCCACAGCTGGCCTTGAACTCAAAGAGATCTTCCCGCCTCTGCCTCCTGAGGCAAGGATTAAAGGCGTGTGCCACCACACTTAGCTCTTTCATAATTTTAAAACATTTTAGTTATTGATGTGTATGGAAGACAGAGAACAGCCTTGCGGAGTCTGTCTTCTCACCTCTCACTTAAAAAAAAAAAAAAAAAAAAAAGGTTTATTTATATGAGTGCACTGTAGCTGTCTTCAGACACCCGAGAAGAGGGCATCAGATCCCATCACGGATGGTTGTGAGCCACCATGTGGTTGCTGGGAATTGAACTCAGGACCTTTGGGAGAGCAGTCAGTGCTCTTAGCTGCGCTCCAACCCTCACCTTTCACTTTTTATATAGGTCCCAGGCGTTAAATCCGAGCCTTAGGCTTATTCTTCTAGAGCCTGACCGAACCATCTCTCCAGTACATCTTTTGTAATAAAAACCCAAAAACAGCCCTCCAACCCAAACTACTTACATATTTTTTAAATTATGTGTATTAATGGGGGCAGGAAGATTGCTCTTCAGTTAAGAGCATTGGTTGTTTTTCCAGAGCCTTGAGTTTGATTCCCAGCCCCTACATAGCGGTTCATAATTGTCTAACTCCAGTTCCAGGGAATCATTTGCTCTCTTCTGGCCTCTTTGGTGCTTCGCACGCATGGTACACAAACATGCCTACAAAACACTAATATACATAAAGATTATGTATATTTTAAAAAGTATATCTATGTGGGCTTGTGTACTTGAGTGTATCAGCCCCGGAGGCAAAAAGTCATCATATTGCCTTGGAGCTGGAATTACAGGCATTTGTTAGCCTCCATAAGTATGCAAAAATTTATCACTCATGTTTTCTGAGACATGGGTTCATGAAGCTTGAGCTGGTTTCGAACCTGAAGCCCTCTTGCCTCTGCCTGCCAAGTGCAGAGATTTTCCGGCATAGTATACTACGCCTGGCATCTTTGTAATTTTTTATTCCTTCTTCAGGATTCCATGCATAAGAGCGCGTCACTGATTTTTAGCCAACCTCGAAGCTGGAGTTAGGAGAACGACAGTGCACGCCCATCTGCGCAACTCCGGCCAAGCCGGAAGTGACGTACGTGTCTGGTAAAATTCGCCAGCCGCCCGTGGGCGGGCTCAGAAGGCTGGCGGGCAGCTAGCATGGCAGATGAGGAAGAAGACGCTACCGTGAGTGAGCGCCCGTCACAGCCTTCCTCACTCCTTCTGGCTCACTAGCGGAGGCAGTCTGACCTGCCTGTTATTTAGGGAATCCCGCTGAGAGTTCGGGGGCTCCGCGGTGTTTTCCTCTTCCTCAGGTTTACCTTAGTCAGTGCGTGGGGCAGGACGGGAAGTAAGAGTAGAAAGGGTCTCCCTTTGACCTCGATCTTCCCGACACTGAGACATCTAGAGGGTCATAGGAGATCAAAGCTGATCAAAGCGGAACCGGCAGCCCAGCTGCTAACAAAACTAGTGAAAATAGTGGAGAAACGATGAACTAAAGTCAGGAAGCTTGAGATCCAAATTCTCCTTTGGAGTTATTTAACTTCAGGCATCGGTTTTCTTGTGAGGTAGGATCAAGCCCAGTTAAGGAAAGTTTTTAGCCCTAATGACAGGTGCTTAGTAAATGTTGCTTCCGATGACAACAGAGAGTAGATGTTAAACTATCAGGTCTTTTATAGTAGTATTACTCAGCAGTATGACAACTAGATTGGCTAAAACCAAACCTAGAACCTGAGGTCACTAGAACTTCACATACACACACACCATGTAGGGTTTTTAGCCGTAGCAAAAGCCTTGCATGGCTTGAGAATTTGACTAGGGCTTAAGAGCCCTTTGGTGCTAAATTTTCATGATTTCGTGCTGTTTGCTTTAGCTTTTTCCTTTTGAAAATGAAAAAGGGTCACTGGTCATTAATCCCAGCTTTCAGAAGCAGAGGCAAGTGGATCTCTGTGAGTTCCAGGCAGACAAGGACACATAGTAAGACCACCTTGTCTCAAAAAAAAAAAAAAAAAAGGTCTAAAGAGATAACTTTAGTGCTTAAGAACATTTACTGTCACATCTGGCAACCTACAGCTGTTAGCCCCCTACAGGCAACTGTAGGCACACACAATACACATAAATAATAAATGTCTTTCAAAAAAAAAAAAAAATGAAAAGGGTGCTGGAAGTGTAGCTCAGTGGTCAAGTATCTGTTTAGAATCGTGAGCTCCTGGGTTTAATTCATAGCACTCCAAAAAGAGGGCAAGCAGCAGGAGGCTGGCGGCAATATCATTTGACATGCCCGTATTTTTTCTAGTTTGAGGAGGAGAATGAAGAAATTGGAGGAGGAGCGGAAGGTGGCCAGGGGAAGAGAAAGAGACTTTTCTCGAAAGAACGTAAGCTGTACTTTCCAATGCTTTTATTACAGGTGGTGAAAGCTTTGAACATGCCCTTTCACAGTAGATATATTGTTCTGCATATGTCTGCTTATAGGGACAGTGTTCTCAGATTTGCCTATGAGGTTGTCTGTTTTTATTTTATTTTATTTTTGTTTTTAAAAGATTGACTCTGTATAGCTGTGGCTGTACTAGTGCTCACTGTTTAGCCCAAGCTAGCTTTGGTTTGGTGATAGTCCTCTTGCCTTAGCCTCTCAAGTACTGGGATTGCAGGTGTGCATCTCATGGTCAGTATAAGTCTCTTTATTATGTATACTAATTCTCTCTGTGTGACATAAAATAATGAATGTGACCCCCCCCCCCTTTGAGGCTGGGTTTTATTTTTTATTTTTTTATTTTTATTTATTTATTTATTTTTTGAGACAGGGTTTTTCTGTGTAGCCCTGGCTGACCTAGAACTCATTCTGTAGATCAGGCTAGTCATGAACTCATAGAGATACGCCTACCTCCACCTCCACCTCCTGAGTGCTGGGATTAAAGCTGTGAACCACCACCACTCCACTGAAGTTTTTTATATCCCAGTATGGTTTCAAATTTGGTATGTAGATGAGTATGACCTTGAACTTCTGTTCCCCTGTCTGTTTCCCTGGTTCTAGATGTATGGGCATGAATCGTGATTCCCAGTCTGCGTTTTGGATTGACCCTACTTGTGTGTGTTAGGCTGCACTCTGCTCCTAACTTTCCTAACATTCATTTCACCACCACCCCCTTTTTCTATTTTTTGCTTGCTTTATTTCTGTTGTTCTTGTTTTTCCCTTCTGTTTCGTTTTTAGCAGGGTCTCATGTATCCTAGCCTGGCCTTGTACTCATTGTGTAGCTGAGGATAACCATGGTGTTGTATTCCTCTTGTGTTCACCTTTTAAATGATGTAAGTTGAGGCTTTGGACTAAGGCACTGATCAGGGCAAGAGGTGGTGACGTGTGGGGTACTAACAGTGTCACGGAGATGATAATGCCTTCTGTCATACTCCTTAAGCAGGCAAAGTAAGCCCTTGGTGCAGCAGCAGGGTGAGCTGTTTCCTCTTGTCATGCCCATACTAATTCCTGAAAGGCACCATGAGAATATACTCTCCATGCCCATGCCCAGGCTCCTTGTCTGGGCGTTGAGAAGGACAGCAGGATAGATTTATAAATGCCTGGATGCAGTAGGATTGAAAAATGCTATAAACTGCAAGATCAGCCTTTAACCTCTAAATCTTTTTTGATCTCAGCTCTTGGGAGAGATAGGGACAGGAGAATTTGGAGATCAGGGTCCTTCTCAGTGAATTCGAAGCCAGCTTGGGCTGTATGAGACTCTGTCTCACAACCACAACAGAGAAGTCCTTTCCAGTACCTTCAGGTTTCGTACAAGTCTGACCGTTTCCCATCTGTCTCACTGATGCTAGGTAGGTGATTTGTATGTGGGTTTACTTCATGTGGACACATGAAAAGGATCCTTACACCAAAGCACTCTAGAAATGGTATTCACACTGCTGCTTGTCCACACCTTTGGTTCAGTTTGAACTGCTGTACTTTTGTGATGACAAAAATTTGGAATCTTCACAGGCTTCTTTCACTGACTTAATAGAATCGTCATGTCTCCTCTATTTTTGCGTTGTTGTTTGTTTGTTTGTTTGTTTCAGACAGGGTCTTGCTGTGTGGTCCAGGTTGGCCTTAAGCTACTGTTTCTCTTGCCTTCACAATTCCCTCCTTCTACCACGTGGGTTCCAGAGATGGAACACAAGTCTTAGGGCTTGGCAGCAGGTGACCTTACGTGCTGAGCTAGCTCCCTGGGCATTATTATTATATTACGTCATTTCCCCCTTTCCTTTCATCCCTCAAAACCCTCCCATATATTCCTCCTTGCTTATGTCTCTGTCTCTGTCTGTCTGTCTGTCTGTCTCTCTCTCTCTCTCCTAAATATGTCAGTACAACTTGCTCTGTTTGTTTTCAAGGGCTTACCATTGGTTTGGACTATCAGTTGGTGTGCTTAACTCTGGGAAGACTACTCCACTCTTTCCCAGCATTCCTTAGTTGCCTGTAGTTCTTCAAGGAGAGTTGAAGCCTTCTGGGCTTCCCCCACTCCACATTAACGTATCTGTTTTTGTTACCCTTGTTTGCTTGCTTGGTTTTTTTTTTTTTTTTTTTTTTTGGTTTTTCAAGGCAGGGTTTCTCTGTGTAGCCCTGGCTGTCCTGGTGCTTGCTTGTTTTTGAGAAAGGGTTTCATAAACCTAGGCTGCCTTGTAACTGAAGAGGACTTGAACTCCCTTGAACTTCTGACCCTCCTGCCTTTACTTCCCAAGTGCTGAGATTACAGGGGTGTGCCACCATGACCAGTTTATTCACTGCTGGGAATCAAACCCAGGGCTTTGCAAATGCTAGGTAGGACCCTCCTGCCTGAGCCACATCCCCAGATTTCTTTTTCTTGTCATAACACAGAGTTTCAAAGCATCTACTGTCATTTGTCTATGCCTTTAACCCTTTGGCCAAATATGTGCATCTTATATACATTTTCTACTCCCAATGAGATAGGTGAATTATGCCCATCAAAATGTTTGTGATGAGTATCTTCCTCAAATATTTAAGGAAAAAACAGCTCATAGTGAGAAATTATAACCTACATCACTTTAGCTAATGAGCAGAGTTAGTATCATCAATGATACATTGGCATATACCCTTGATGTGAGAACGTCTTGACTTTGGTATTCTTATTATAATAGCATGTAAAAGCATTCTAACCTAAGTATAATCACAAAAAGACAGCAGACAGAATAGTCTGCAACATCTGACTAGGATTCTTGTTGAGCTCTTAAAAGATAGAGAAGAGCTAAGGAGTTGCCACATGTTGGATGGAGCAAACTATAGAGGTGTAGCAGGTAACAGAGTGAAGTCTAATGGGAGTCTGAAATAGAGACCTGCGGACTGTAGCCCAGTGGTAAGAGCATTTGCCTAGCATGTGTGAAGCTCTGGTTGGAGATGGAGTAGAAACAAGGAATCTGAACAGGGAATGGACCTAAGTAGAAAACTCAGTACAATCTGAATAAGGTACTAATGTTAGTTTCTTAGTTTTGATGAATATGTGTTATTTAAGTGGAAGGAGAAGCTAGAAACTGGGCATATGGAAACCCCTTTTTTTAATAATTCATCTGTAAGTCTAAAATTGTCTTTTAAAAAAACAAGTTTTAAAAATAGAATTCAAGAGGCTAGAGAGATGGCTCAGCAGTTAAGAGCACTGGCTGGTCTTTGGGAGGTCCTGAGTTCAAATCCCAGCAACCACATGGTGGCTCACAACCATCTGTAATGGGATTTGATGCCCTCTTCTGGTGCATCTGAAGACAGCGACAGTGTACTTACATATAATAAATGAATAAATCTTTGGGCTGGAGCGAGCAGGGCCAGATTGAGAAGGGGAAAAAAAATAGAATTCAAGAATATATATAGAATATTGGCTCCTGTAGTTGGTTTCTTCCTTCGGTGTTGGGACCTAAAGTCTCTTGGCATTGTGAACTCACAGGATAGCTGTACTCCAAGGTGGCTGCCAAGTCACCCTGTTCATTCTCTTTGTTGCTTCTGCCAGTTTTTGCTTCTAAAAATTATCCCAAGGCTGAATACAGTGATATATACCTATAATCCCAATACTCAGGAAGCTGAGGCAAGAGGGTTCTGAATTTGAGGTCAGTGTGGGTTACACGGACAGGCACTGTCTCAAAGCCTTCCCCTCCCAAGTAGTTAATTAGATAATGATAATAGTCATAAAAATATAAACAATGTAAGAGGAGTTGCTAATGTACTTATTTCTTCTTTTACAAGAATATTCTGGTTGGTTTTTTTGTTTTTGTTTTTTGTTTTTTTGGTTTTTCGAGACAGGGTTTCTCTGTGTAGCCCTGGCTGTCCTGGAACTCACTCTGTAGACCAGGCTGACCTCGAACTCAGAAATCCCCCTGCCTCTGCCTCCCAAGTGCTGGGATTAAAGGCGCGCGCCCCCACTGCCCGGCTGACTATAATTGTTTTTAAAGGAGCTCAAAATATTCTTGTTAGCCACTGAGACATCTTGCTATCCGTTCAAGTTCCTCTTTTTAAAAAAAAAAAATTTAGCTGGGTAGTGGTGGTCCATGCCTTTAGTCCCAGCACTCAGGAGGCAGAGGCAGGTGCATTTCTGTGAGTTCAAGGCCAGCCTGATCTTCAAAGTGAATTCCAAGACAGTCAGCCAGAGCTGTTAAACAGGGAAACCCTGTCTAGAAAGGTGTGTCCGCGCGCATGTGCATGTAATAACAATAGGCTTTAGTAGCTTGGAAGGAAGGGAGATTTATGGAGGCTAAATAGTAAGACTGGTCCTAATACTACTTAGACCTTTTATACCAAAATCCACGCTTGCAGACACATCTGTAATATTTTGTTTGTCTTACTGCATAGACCAAACTAGGTCCGCTTGTCTCTGATTCCTGACCAAGTAGTACTATGCACAGCCATAATTGTGTTTGAGCCAATGTTTATAATTTGGTTTAATCCTCGTTGGTATGGAAAGTGTCCTGGTGACACTGGTCAGTCTCTGAATCAAGCAACACTCTTGTTCTCTCACAGTGCGCTGCATGATGTATGGGTTTGGGGATGACCAGAATCCTTACACGGAGTCCGTGGATATTCTCGAAGACCTTGTCATAGAGTTCATCACCGAAATGGTAAGACACTTTTGTAACTATATCTTTTTTGTTGTGTTTATTTTTGTAACTGTTAGTTAATTGAAGATTTGAAATGTTAAGCTTCAGATAACACTAGAACTTTTGAAATACGCCATTCATTTGAGTGCCTGCTTTGTGCAAGTTCCTGGCTTTTATTTACCATTACTGTGGATATTACATAAATGTATCCCAGCACTTCTGAGGTTTTTTATTTTTTTATTTCACTTGGTGTGTGCAGATACTTTGCCTACAAGTATGTCTGTGTATGGTTTGTGTGTCTGGTTCTCTCAGAGGCCAGAAGAGGGTATTGGATTCCCTGAAACTGGAGATTACAGATGGTTGTGAGCAGCCATGTGGGTGCTGGGAACTGAGCTTCAGCTTCAGTTCTCTGGAAGGATACCAGTGGTTTGGTGTTTTGTGGTTTTTTGTTTGTTTGTTTGTTTGTTTTTTGTTTTTGTTTTTGTTTTTGGTTTTTGGTTTTTGGGTTTTCGAGACAGGGTTTCTCCATATAGCCTTGGCTGTCCTGGAACTCACTTTGTAGACCAGGCTGGCCTCGAACTCAGAAATCCACCTGCCTCTGCCTCCCGAGTGCTGGAATTAAAGGCGTGCACCACCACTGCCCAGCATGATACCAGTGTTCTTAAGCACTAGGATATTTCTACAGCCCCTGAGTTTTATTTGTAAAAATGTAATACGTTTGAATAAAATTAAAAATATTGCCCAGACACTTATCCAGCCTAAGTTCCGTTCCTTCCAGTATTTATTTAAAGATATGAACAGTTCATGTAATACCTTTGGTATTTAAAAAAATATTATTTCATGTACATTGGTTTTACCTGCATGTATGTATGTGTGAGGTGTCAGATCCTTTGGAACTGGAGTTACAGACAGGTGTGAGCTGCCGTGTGGGTGCTGGGAACTGAACCCGGGGCCTCTGGAAGAGCAGCCAGTGCTGTTAACATCTGAGCCATCTCTCCAGCCCTAGTCTAACATCTTTATTGACCACTTTTATGGTTTTCTTCCTTTCCTTTGTTTGGGTGTATTAGCAGGAATGGGGTTACTCAGTTTGGTTGTTTTTAGTTCTTATGAATGTTCACCCTTTTCTTTGGACTATCTCCTTACTACAGAATAAAAGTGAAAAGATTACTCAGCAAGGGCTGAGGTTGTTTGCTGCGTGTGCAAGGGCCTGCTCACATGTGATGTATTTAATCCAGTATAACTCAGCTCAAGGAAAACATTAGCCATAGCATGCTAGATCATGCTAATATGCATGTATGAGGCCCTGGGTTCAGTCCCCAGTACCACATTAAATGGCAGAGCCTGGCATAGTGGCTCATACCGGTAATCCCAGAATTCCAGAGATAAGAGGATCTACTACAAGTTAAAAAAATTCAACCTGGTCTTTGTAGCAAGTTATAGGCCATCCAGAGCTACGTAACAAGACTCCGACTTAAAATAAACAAACAAACAAAATGAAATAAATACATCTTCCAAATAAACAGAAAAAAAACAAACACAAAGCAGCCAGGCACAAGAAGATGTTATTTCAGCGTGCTCAGCATTCAGGAGGCGGTGGTAGGCCGACCCCAGTTTTAAGACCAGGCTAGTCTACATAGTAAGACCCTGTCTCAATAAACAAAAACAAAGCTAAGCATAGTGGTACATGCTTTTTTTTCCTTTTCAAAACAGGATTTCTCTGTATAGCCCTGGCTGTCCTGGAATTCACTCTGTAGACCAGGCTGGACTCAAACTCAGAAATCCTGCCTGCCTCTGCCTCCTGAGTGCTGGGATTAAAGGCATGCACCACCACTACCGGGCACATGCTTTTAATTCTAGAAGTTGTAGCAGAGGCAGGAAGATTGCCTCATTTGAGACCAGCCTACACTCAGGGATCTTGTCTCAATAAAAAAATAGTCAGGAGTCAAAGACAAGTTAGCCTGAATTCAGGGCTAGGCTGGTCTACATGGTGAGTTCTAGGTTATATAGTGAGACTCAAGAACATGTCTCAAAAACAAAACAGCAACAAAAATAATGTTACAATTGTGTCTCCAAGTATAGATTTTGATATAAAAGGTTTAAGCAGTCTTAGGATCAGTCTTACTATTTAGCCTCCACAAACCTTCGTTCTTTCTAGCCTTCTAAAGCCTAATTGTTATTGTTTGCCTAATCTCTATCACCTGTTCATTAGCGACCCCCAGCACACATTTAACAAGACAATCCCCCCCAAAACCCAAAGCTTCACCTATATCAAAACAAAACAGAAGTGTCTTCAAATTTGCTAGGTTTTGTTGTTGTTTTGGTCATTCGATCAGTTTGTCTGTCTGTCTATCTATCTATGTATCTATCTATGTATCTATCTATCTATCTATCTTTAAGGCAGGGTCTCACTATGTAACCCAGGCTGGCTTGGAACTTGCTATATAGACCAAGGCTTATCTTGAACTCACAGAGATCTGTCTCTCTGCCTCCCAAGTGCTGGGATTAAAAGTATGCATCACTCTGTCCAGCTCATTTTGGTAGTTTTAATGTCCTTAATGAAAAAAGAAGGCCTATAAAGCAGAAAGAAAATACTGCTAATTATGCAATAGAAAAAGATAAGGAGGGCTGGAGAGATGGCTCAGTGTTTAAGAGCACTGACTGCTCTTCTAGAGGTCCTGAGTTCAATTCCCAGCAACCACACGGTGGCTCACAACCATCTGTAATGGGATCCGATGCCCTCTTCTGGTGTGTCTGAAGAGAGCAACAGTGTACTCATATACATAAAATAAATAAATAAATCCTTAAGGAAAAAAAGGATAAGGAGATGACCAGACAGATGGTTCACAAATGTAAACACCAGCATGATTAATAGCAAATTAAAACATTAAAATATTTGACCTTTAAAAATTAATGTGTTTCCTTGTCATAGACTCACAAGGCAATGTCGATTGGAAGACAAGGTCGAGTGCAAGTTGAAGATATTGTCTTCCTAATTCGAAAGGATCCAAGGAAGTTTGCTAGAGTTAAAGACTTACTAACTATGAATGAAGAATTGAAACGGGCTAGAAAAGCTTTTGACGAAGCCAACTATGGATCTTGACACCGTTTGTAATTCCCGGGATTTTGATATTTTCTGTGGAAACCATACATTGTAGTTGTTGTCTGCATTAATATCATGATAGCTAGGCACGCAATGAAAGAGGTCTTTAACCTGAGCCTTTCGTTGCCTGTCTTTATCTGACCATATTTGAATTGTTTACTGGCCTTTAATAACTCCTAACTTAAAGTATTACAAACCATGCAGTTCCATCCGGAAGGGGGGAGTAGTATTTATTCTTCAGGTAATGTGCATTCTAAGCTGTATACCATAGCTGCATAATATGCAATCTAAACGTCCTTTGATTTTATGAATGGAGAGGCTTATGCTTTATGTATCTCGAGTCTTTAGATGACAGTGGTGGAGAAGTTATTAAAGACAATGAACTGGTTTGTGGTTTTTTTAAGAAACTAAATTTTTGTCAGAATGTCTTAATAGACCATTTGTTTTAATATTCTTTTCTAAAGAACACTTTTTTAAAAAAAACAAAGAGACTAATATTTGCTAAGTGTTAGCAGACCTCATCTTCCTTGATGACTGTAAAGCTTCCAAAAGCAAATGCCTTCAGAGGTAGGAATGGCAGAGCTTATAAAGCTGATGCCAGGATAGGTATTTCAGGTTGTGTTCTATTGACATAAATGTAAGTACTTTCATTGTGAGAATGTATAGTTGATTAAACCCATATGTGGCTGTGAAAACCATTTTCATAGTTCAGGATATGCAGGCTTTGTGTGTAGTTCGCTTACAGCATTAAATTATTATTCTGCTTAGCTTATAATAAGGATTAAAATTACATTTAAAGAGGTTACTGAGTGTTACTCTGAAACTTACTGGTGCTTCTTAACATCTCTAAATCAGTACTTGGGGAAATACTACCTGTTTAATCTACTGATACAAGGAATAAAGAATGAGGAATTAAGCACACCAGTACTTGAGTTTGTGTTTGTTTGTTTGTTTGTTTGTGTATGGTTCTTATGAGACAGGGTTTCTCTGTGTAGCCCTGTCTTTCCTGGAACTTGCTTTGTAGACCAGGCTGGCCTAGCACTTAACATGGTGTCTTACAACCATCTAACTCCAGTTCCAGGGGATCCAGTGTCCTCTTCTGGCCTTCTCAGGTGCCAGGCAAGCAAGCAGTGCACAAACATGCCCACAAGCAGAATACTCATGTACATAAACTAAAATGTACAAAAAGCAGTTGAAGAGCTACCCCAGTCTATGTTAAAATAAAAAATGGCAGTTGATTGCCGGGCAGTGGTGGCTCACCCCTTTAATCCCAGCACTTGGGAGGCAGAGGCAGGTGGATTTCTGAGTTCAAGGCCAGCCTGGTCTACAGAGTGAGTTCCAGGACAGCAAGGGCTACACAGAGAAACCCTGTCTGGAAAAACAAAAACAACAACAACAACAACAAAAATGGCAGTTGAGTGCTGACAAGACGGTACACTGAGTAAATGGACTTGCTCTCAAGATTGGCAGTCTGAATTTAATCCTGGGACCCACATGGTAGAAGGAAGAACCACTTCCTGCCTTTGGGTTGGCATCCGATCTCTATATACACTCCTTGCTATGTTTGTCTACCCAACACAGACACAAAATAATAAATATAATTTTAAATATTAAAGAGCACGGCAGTGGGATAATATCTGTCACTATTTGGGGAGGGGGAGTGAGACAGGGTCTCTATATAGCCCTGTTTGTCCTAGAACCCACTGTGTAGTCTAGGCTGACCTTAAACTCATAGAGATCTACCTGCTTCTGCTCTCCAGTGCTGGGAATAAAGGCGTGCACCAGTAGCTATCTCACTGTTTTTGCTAATCAGGGCCTGTTCTGAAAAGTGTACTAAAGAATTTATACTGAGTGCTACTCAATTTTTACCCACTTTATGCAGAAAAGTGTCTGCACCCTGAATTGAATCAGTGTCTCAGTCACATTGTCTTACTATTCTGCTGACCACCCAGGCCCACGTGATAATTTTAGTGTTAATATAACATACATACATAGGCACACACACATGTGTCTGTGTATCTGTATATAAGTTTGTGCAGAAACGCCCAAGGAGCTGGTTAGAGGATTTCAGATCCCAAGGATCGGAATTACAGGTGTTTGTGAGCACCCTGACATGGGTGCTGGGAACCAAGTCTTGGTCGGCTTCAAGCAGTATGCACTCTAAACTGCTGAACTAACCTAACCCTGGTTGGGCTTTTGTTGTTCTTTGTTGAGGGAAGGAGATGTTTTGAGATGGTCCCTTACAGTGCAGCTGGACTTCATCTTTGAGCTTCCACCTGCCAAGTGCTGGGATATGCTCATGTACCTCTGCCACTGTATGCTTTTTGTTTTGTCTGTAATCTTAACACTTTTTAAGGGGCCGAGTGATAGAATATAAAGCTAGTATAAGAAAAGGATCTTACTGGCTTATTTAGTTGAAACACGGGAAAGAAGGGATGGGGCTAACTTCAAGCTTGACTGGACCCAGGTACTTAAAGAAGAATCAAGACTATCTCCATCTTATATCTTAATCTGGATTTACTCTCTTGATGGTCTTTAAACATGGCTGACAGTTCTAGGGTTCCATCCTTAACAATTTGAGAATATTGTTCTTCTTAGTTGTGGTTTGAATGAGAACCATTGGTCCTCGGTGGAATTGTTTTGAGAAGGATTAGGAGGTGTGGCTTCGGTGGAGGAGGTGTGTCAGTGGGGTTGGGCTTTGAGAGTTCAAAAGCCCACACTAGGCCCAATCTTCTCCCTCTCTCCCTCCCTACCTCCCCATCTCCCTCCCTCCATCCCTTCCCCTCTCCATCTCTCCGTCTCTTTGTCCCTCTGTCTCTGTCTCTCTGCCTCTGCTGTTCAGATCTTATATAAGTTCTCAGCTACTGTTCTAGTACCTGCCCACTGCCATGCTCCTCACCATGATGATCAAGTACTTACCTTCTGAAACTATAAGCAAGCTTCCGATAAATGCTCTTCTCTTGCTTTGGTCATGGTGTCTCCTCACAGTGATAACAGTAATCGAACAGAAAATTCCAAGTGAGAGTTACTATTGTCTTGGCTCTGGCCAGGAAGGTGTGTAATATCCAGGACCTCCTGCCCCACCTCTGGTGAAGATGTCATTAAATTAGTAGAATACTTACCAGTCATGCACAAAGCCCTGGATTTGGTCTTCAGCACCTTAAAAACCTAGTGTAGTGCAAACCTATAATCTGGATCAAGGGAGATGGAAACAGGAGGATCAGAAGTACTAAGTTGGTGGTTAGCCTGGGATACATGAGATTGTTAACACCCCGGTCCCCCAAGAAAAATGGCATAGAGTAGGCCTGGAAAACAAAAAGAAAGGGAGATTGGCTAGAACAGTGATTTGATTCATGATGGTGCTCTTTTTTTTTCTGAGTTAGAGTCTCACTATACAGTTCGTCATCCACCTGTCCATGATTGAACTCAAGGATCCTCCTCCAGCTCTGGTTCTCCCAGATCTTGGGGGATTACAGGCAGAGTTTATTAATTTTGAGTTCTAATAGTAAGACACTACAGCTGCTTCCAACATCTACTTAAGGAGACGTCAGCCCCATGTGGCGATTTCATTTAAATAAATAAAATTGAAAACTTAGTTTCTCGCCGGGCAGTGGTGGGCAGTGGTGGTGCACGCCTTTAATCCCAGCACTCAGGCAGAGACAGGCGGATTTCTGAGTTCGAGGCCAGCCTGGTCTACAGAGCGAGTTCCAGGACAGCCAGGGCTACACAGAGAAATACTGTCTTGAAAAACCAATAAATAAATAAACAAATAAATAAGAAATAAATAAATAAAAATAAATAAGAAAACATAGTTTCTCAGTTGCACTGGATGTGTTCCAGGTTCTCAACCCCATGGTAGTAGCTGGTGTAGCACTGGTCAGAGCTGATCTCACACGCTCCCATTTTCACAGAAAAATTTTTTTTGAACAATGAGGGCAGGTGCTCCCTCCTCAGTTTCTCTGTTTTGCATAAACACAGTATGGTAGCTTCAGTAGGCTTGGTCCAGGGAGTGGCACTATTAGGAGCGCCTGTGAGACAGTCTCTCCTGTCTGCCTGTGGATCAAGTTGTAGAACTCTCAGCTCCTCCTCCAGCACCATGTCTGCCTGGATGCTGCCATGCTTCCTGCCATGATGACAGTGGACTGAACCTCTGAATCTGTAAGCCAGCCCTAGTTAAATGTTGTCCTTTCTGAGAGTTACCTTGGTCATGGTGTCTCTTCACTGCAATGAAACCGTAACTAAGACACACACAATATAATAGAAAAGCATAATGAGCCACAGCTTCAACAAATAACTAATTCTTTGCCAACTTGTCTTCTGAGAGTAGTATTCAGTCAACTTCATCAGCAAATGCAGAACACATCCATCTCACAAAGTGGAGCATCCTTAGACATCACACCATGCTTAGAAGACTGATGTAAGGAAGTGAATACCAGCTTTCAAATGTAAGTAAAACTTGTCTTCTTGCCTCTAGGTGGGCACACACAAAAACAGAAACAGTAGTGTGAGGGTAAATCATAATGAGAGAAATTATAGGAATGTGTGTCCAGAGCATCATAAGCTAAGACAATGTTAATGTAGACATGGGAAAAGTGGCTCACCAGGTCTGAACAGTGCAGAGGGGTGGGCTGCCTGGGAAATGCCCTCAGGTGGTTTGTCTTGTTGCCAACATTAGACGTTTAGCTTGATGTGTTACGTTCATTAGCAAGAGCTATCCATGCATGTCTGCTTGTCTCGTTAATGTGACTTTGAATAGCTAATTTATTTAAATATTGAGTTTAGAGGTCATTCTTTCCCACCATAATTAGGAACTGTATATGCTCTTTCTGAGTTGCTTTTGTTAGGTATTCAGTCACACTGAATTTTTTTTAAAAAAATGCAGCAAATACAACATAGGAGCATATAGTACTCAGACTTTATAGAAAGTTCTACTAAATGGTTCAAGAGCATTCTTTATTTTTTTATTACACTTATTTATTTTGTGTGTGTTTGCCTAGGTGCATGCATGTGCCATAGCACTCATGTAGAGATCAGAAGACAACTTACAGGAGTTGGGACTTTCTTTCCACCAAGTGGGTCCCGGGATTCAAACTTAGCCCATCAGGTTTAGTGGCAAGTGCCTTAAATTGCAGAGCCATCTTACTGACATTAGAATATTGATTTTTCTTTTTTACAAAATTATTTTTATTAATGCTCATACATTAAGTAAATGTTTATATTAAGTAAATATAAATGTCCTTATTTGAAACAATGATGTATTTTTTAAACTAGATTTAACCATACATATATAACTTAAGCTTTTGTCAAGGAGCCCCAGTTGACCCATGTGCATTTGTTTTTTGGTTGTTTGTTTGGGGGAGGTTAGAGTGGGAGAGAAGGGGTTGTTACCCTGTCTCATGTAGACCAGGCTGTCCAGGAACTCTCTCTGTAGAAGAAGCTGGCCTTGAATTTCTGATCATCATGCCTCCTGCTAGTGAGAATACAGATATGGGCCACCACACCTGACCCTGGATTTAGTCCTTGAATCGGTTGAAGGAGAAGCCATGCTAGTAGGAAAATTTGTTCTCTCAAGGCCAGGCTGCTGCTGACTCTGAAGCACAAAACTCCTGGTGTGCTTAAGTTTTCATAAGAGTAGCTCTTTTAAAACACGTCCCCTTATTTCCACTGAATGCTCCCTCTGAACACCTTGGATTAAAATGTCTTTGTTTGGGTTTGTGCTCGGATTCCTTTGTGGCGTCTGGGGAAAACCAAAAGCTTCTATTCACCTTTTTAGAAATGAGATTTGAGAATCATATTCAAAGGTATCCACCTTAGCCTGTAGGCATTTAAGTCATAAGGTGCCATGAATCATTGTTTCATGTTAGAACTTGCGTTTTCAAAGGATGCCTGACCTAGTTCCTGAATCACAGTAGGCATTCGGTAGATGTTTAGTGAATGACTGAGGCAGCAACCTCAGGATCTAAGGACAGTCCGTCTAAGAGAGCTTTGTCTTTTCTGAACAGTTCACTGCTTTGCAGCTAGGAGAGTGAAAGGCAAGAAGATCTAATCTTAGCCCTGTGGCTAAGTATTAGCCAATACTCAGTACTTAGCTGAGTATTGAAAGGTGATACCTTAGCCTCAGATATTAAGGTTGTACTGTAAGACCTGATGTTACATTAGGAAGCAAATATACAAATAGTGCATTATCAACATACAAGTGGTAAGGCAGCCGGGCAGTGGTGGCACACGCCTTTAATCCCAGCACTTGGGAGGCAGAGACAGGTGGATTTCTGAGTTCGAGGCCAGCCTGGTCTACAGAGTGAGTTCCAGGACAGCTAGGGCTACACAGAGAAACCCTGTCTTGAAAAACCGAAAAAAAAAAAAAAAAGAGTTAGATGGGAGCTGGAGAGATGGCTCAGCGGTTAGGAGCACTGACTGCTCTTCCAGAGGACCTGAGTTCAATTCCCAGCAACCACATGATGGCTCACAACCATCTGTAATGAGATCTAGTGCCCTCTTTTGGGGTGTCTGAAGACAGCTACAGCGAGCAGGCCGGAGAGAGAAGAAAAGGTGTCTGAAGACAGCTATAGTGTGCTTACATAATAAATAAATAAATAAATCTTTTTAAAAAAAGAGTTAGATGTACTTGTCTGTGGGGTTTTGATTGTGTTTGTTTTCTCAGCCAACTAAAGAAATAAAATGCAGGAAAAAAATCTCAAACATGGCAGACAACAGGCAACAAACTATTACAAGTGAAACAGACTGCAAGCACAGAGAAAGACTCCCCACAGAGCAGAAGGGGGTAGCAGGAACTGGAGTCTGTTTTTCCAGAGGAGTACTGGGAGTTTTAAGTGCTTTTGGTGGCCTGGGATAGGTTCCCTTCCTCTAATTTTGAGTTGGCCAGCTTAGAAAGATAGAGGTGTTCATACATCTACAGATTCGGGTAAACTGTATTTACAGTGATATGGGGCAGGTACCTTTCCCCTGCCTTGAGGTTCTGTTGGTCTATTGAGACAAATAAAGGCGAGCTAATAAGCCCACAGCTTCAGGAATGTGTTCAGGACTGCCCTTGAACATATCTGACCAGTTCAAACTGGTGAGGGGAGGGAGGCCCGGCTTGTGGAAGAAAAGCCAGATTAAAATATATAAAGGCTTGAAAAACCAAAAAACCAAAACCAACCAAACAAAAAAAACAAAACAACAAAACAAACAAAATATATATATAAAGGCAGGCTTATTGCCATGAGGAAGGAGACAGGGAAGGAGGGAGAGAAAGAGAGAAAGAGTGAGGGCATGTGTGTGTGAGTGTGGGGGGGGGGGGAGTGGGAGAGAATGAAAGAGACCAAAATGTCTGGATTAGACAGGGAGGAACCTCTGGGGGAAGGGCAGCCCAGCCCCAGGGCTGGAAAGTTCAGGGTTGGGGCTGGATATACCAGGTAGAGGCTGAGGGATGCTGGGAGAACCTGGAGGCCAAGTCTGCTTTGGTAGGTAAACTATGCACCTCAGCCCCTTGTCCCACGGTCTGAAACCAAACATTGAGAAGACCATTAATAAATGTTACCAGAGTTGTTAGCGGCAGAGCCTAGGTCCTGGCAGCCCTAATAATGTAGGTTCAGTCACTTGCCCTTCAATATGCCAACTAAAGTAATAGCAAACGGCAGAGAAGTGTGGCCACATTCGGAAGAACAAAGGATTCAAGCAGAGGGCCGGAGCATGCATGGCTAAGCCCTCTTGGTCTGAGTTTCTGCCTCTGCTGCCAAGCAGTGTAACCAGTTGTCAACATTGTTGGAAATTTCTTTCCTGGAGACAAAGTCTCCCTCTGGCTGACACCAGGCTTTTTCCTTTCCCAGCATGAGATTCCCAGTGAAATTCCAATTTCCTAGGGACTATTGTCTCAATAGTCTGGTAACTTCAAAATTTCTCTTCATTCCTGCTAAGCTGCTTGTGGTGGTTTGAATGGGAATGGCCCCCCTAAGCTCAAAGATTTGAATGCTTATTAGAAAGAATTCAAAGGGTTAGGAGGTGCCCCCTTGTCACAGGAAGTGTGTTACTGGGGGTAGGTTTTGAGATTTTAAAAGCCCATGCCAGGCCCAGAGTCTCTCTACCTAAGGATCAGGAAGTCTGTTCTCAGCTGCTCCTCTAGTGTCTGCCTGCAGGCTGCCTTGCCTCTTGTCATGTTGATAATGGACTGAACCTCTGAAACTGTAAGCCAGCCCCCAATTAAAAGCTTTTTCTTATAATGCTTGCCTTCATTAGGTTGTCTCTTTGCAACAATAAGAATAGTGACGAAGATACTATATGATTTTCTTCCAGGATTTAGGTGAACTGGACAATTGATTTTTTTAAATTTTTATTTATTATATGTAAGTACACTGTAGCTGTCTTCAGACACCCCAGAAGAGGGCATCAGATCTCATTTCAGATGGTTGTGAGTCATCATGTGGTTGCTGGAATTTGAACTCACGAACTTTAGAAGAGCAGCTGGTGCTTTTAACTGCTGAGCCATCTCTCCAGCCTGCAATTGATGTTAGAAGTTCAGATGTTTTAATTTCTCCCTGAAATTAAAAATGTTATTTCTACAACTTTTCCTTTAAACTTATGGCTTTTTGGGTTTTCCTCCTACTCCTCTTCTTCCTCCTCCTCTTCCTCCTCCCCCTCCCTTCTGTGCATGTGTATATATGTGGTGTATGTGTATGTGGGAAGCCAGAAGTTGATATTGGTTGACTCTAATCACTCTTCATCCTATTTATTAAGGCAATGTCTCTCCTTGACAGAGCTTGTGTCCCTCACTCTCATGATCCATCTCTGCCTCTGACACTCCAGGATTATAGATGGCCACCAGCCTTGCATAACTACTGCTGATCCAAACCTTGTTCTTCATGATTGCATGGCAAGCACTGACCACAGACCCATCTCTGCAGTCCCATCTTATTTTGAGACCAAGTCTCACTATGTAGCTGGGCTCAGACTGGCCTCCAATCTCCAATACTCTTTATCCTGCTGGGATTATAGGCATGCACCAACATACTTGGCCTTTAAAAAATATTGTATTTATTTATTGGATATGTGCATGCAACAATGCTGTGATTCATCTGGCAGTTTATCTTGAACTGGATTTTTTTTTTTGTCGTTGTTTATGAGGTCCCAGCCTTTGCTGGGCTGGAACTCATTATGTAAACCAGGCTGGCCAAATCTCTCCAAGGTCTACTTCTGCCTCCTGAGTGCTGGACACCTGGCTGGCCAAAATTCTTTATGCTAAGGTTCCTGGAGGTTCTTTGGCTCCTTGAGCATCATGTATCTGAGAGAATACTACTACACAGATATTGTAGGAATGAGGTTACTACTATAAATAAAAGGGCAGTTCAAAACAGTGACCTTGGGGGCTGGAGAGATGGCTCAGCGGTTAAGAGCACTGACTGCTGTTCCAAAGGTCCTGAGTTCAAATCCCAGCAACCACAATGATGGCTCAAAACCATCTGTAATGAGATCAGATGCCCTCTTCTGATGTGTCTGAAGACAGCTACAGTGTACTTACATATAGTAAATAAGTAAATCTTTAAAAAAAACCCAAAAAACAGTGACCTTGTTATGTGCTTCAAGGTGGGATTAGCTTTACTCATTGAGAAACTGGAAGGGGACATTTTTCCTGGAGGGAGATGGAGAACGGAAAAGGCGAGGAAGGAGCATTTATTTAATTTAACCTTTATTAGTAAATTATTGGAAGTATAAGTAAGAGTCAAACCCAGTGTGCAGAAGACATTTGGAAGTGTCAGACCGGTTGTCCTGGTTACTTTTTTATTGCTGTGACAAAACACCACGACCAAGGCAACTTATAAAAGACAGCATTTAATTTTTAGCTCAGGGTTCCAGAGGGTTAGTTCATGACCATCTTGGCAGCAAATGTGCCAGCAGACAGGTAAGCATGATGCTGGAGCAGTAGTTAACAGCTTACAGGTGATCCATAAGCACCAGACATAAAACTAAGAAAGGCCTGGCTTTTGAAACTTCCAAGACCACCCACAGTGACACCTCTTCCAACCAGTTCACACCTAATCCAGTGGCTCTCAACCTTCCTAATGCTGCCACCCCTTAATACAGTTCCTCATCTTTCGGTGACCCCCCCCCCCCCAGCCATAAAATTATGTTTGTTGCTACTTCAGAACAGTTGGCTACTGCTATGAATTGTAATTATCTGATACATTGAGAGAATCACTCTCCTAATCCTTCCCTATCAGTCCAGCAACTGGGGACAAGCATTCAAATGCATGACTATGGGGGCAATTCTCATTCAAACTACCACACCTGTCCACGCTATTTTGGGACATAACATAGCGTCACCCGAAGGTTCTGGGCCTACATCCTCCTTACAGGCAAACTGAGAGCTGAGAATCCAGGGACCAGGAGCCTCCAGGCGGCCGAGTCTTAGGTCTTGCCCCCCAGTGTTAGGCCCCGCCTCCAGGCCCCGCCCTGTCCTCCTGGGCTGGTCCAGTCGACTCTTCTGCGCAGGCACCTGCCTAGCCGCCTCGCGAGGAGGGGTCCTGAGGCGGCCCCAGGGACGAGCAGTGATTGGCTGCAGCTGGCGGCTGGAGCTCCGTCCCAGCGGCGCTTGACAACCGCAGTCTGTGGAGCGGAGCGGTCGGAGGCGGGATAGGGGCGGACGCGAGAAGGACCGGCTGACGAGCTGATGGATTGACGTGCGGGCTGCTAAGCCCAGACCGCCGCCCTCGCGCTCGCGCCTTAGCCTGGAATTGGCTGCTTTGGGGCTCTGGCCGCCGGCCTTTCCGCTGCGTTTTCCTCCGTCGATTTTGCCGGCTCCGCCCGGAGCCCTCAGGTGAGTGGATTCCAGGAGGCGGGGGCGGGCCGCCGTGCACCGTGGGTTGCCATGGTCACCCGTCGCCACCTGTCACTAGCCTGATGAGGCGCAGACCCCACGGCCCCTTGGGCGGCGTTCGCAGCCAGGAGGAGTGTCTTGGATAGGCTTTGGTGGGGACTGCGAGAAGATGGGATGCGGGCGAGGCCCGGGTGTCTCAGGGACAGGACCTGGGACCCGCCAGACAGTTTATCCAGGCCGCCGCTCCTGGACCACACCTTCCCCTCCTTGCCAGCTTGATTCAGGCGGCTGAGCGATGCCCCTCGCCCTGGTATGGAGTACCCACCTCGCCGCTGCTGAGGGGCGCGGAGTGGGCTGACTGGGTTGCATCTGCCTCGCCCCTCTTGAGGGGCTTGAGCGAGACTGAGGGGCTGCGCTCTGGTCCCCTTTCCCAGCTCGCCTTGGCCGGCTAATGGGTAGGGAGTGGCGGGGTTGGGGGTTGGGGGAGCAATCAGGGTGTGTGGGGATCCGGGTTTGCCCTTTTTGACGCCAGTGGCTATTTGTGGGGGTCTGTGAGGGTGGGGACAGGGGCATCGACTGAAAGTGAGTTGTTCTGAGGAATGCCTGTGTAAGACACCGGAGGTTTTGGAACTCAGAGGGTTAAGCCCTTTAGCTGTATTGGAGAGAAAAAGATTGGGGCTCTATCTCTGGGACGACGCCTTTGGCAAAGGAGTAGGAACCAAGTAGGCAGGAGCAGTATTTGACCTGATGATTTTCCCCCCTGTACATCCAGGCATGCAGCAAGTAACTACGAATGGTGTGTGAGGGGAGGTTTTTTTTTTTTTTTTGGCAACTTGGTTCTCACTGCATAATGAAAGGAGAAGTCTTTGTTCCACCCAGATTCATCGGTTGAAATCCTGACACTTAGTTCCCCCCCCCCCTTTGTTGTAGAGTTCATAGAATGCTATAAAAAGTTAATGGCACAGAAATTATCATACAGGTTTAAAAGGGCTGTAAATCTTTTTCACAGAAAATACCACTTCATTTTTTTTTTTTTTTTTGGTCTCTAATATTGGCATATGTTATGTTAGCATTTTACGAGAAAGGAGAAACATCTTGCAGTCGATTTTTCTTTATATGGCACATTCTGGAGGTCTTATTTAGGTGGGAGATGTAACGAATCATTGTGTATTAAGATTCGGGGAGAAAGTACATTGTTTCCAACAACAAAATAACACGTAAATGGGAAAGACAAGTAAATAATCCATAACAGTATATGTAAGGTAAACAACCAGAACATAAACTCCTTGAATTGGGATGCCATTATTAATTGTGTGTGTGTGTGACATTTAACTTATTTTTCACCTTGCCACTTTTCTAGTTGTTGTCCTTTATGAAAACCAGTAATAGGAATGTATCATAAGAGAACAAGAATGCTAACCAATGTTTCCAGTTACATAATTGTGCACTTTCTTTTTGTTTGGGAAGAAGTTTGTTATTGAATGGATACCATATGACTTGTTTAGTATATGCTACAGTTTGAAAAACAATAAGAAATAAGAAAAATGTCCAGTTTTCCTGTGTAGGTCAGTTCCCTGAAAATCAGATTGCCTGGATGTAAGCTTCTCTTTGCTACTGTAATTACAGTCTTAGAAGAGATGTTTATCCTATCATTGACCTTGTTTTCTTATTCTGTAAAGTAGGGATAATGCCTAATGTTGTTTTAGTCTGAGAGTGGACTGTGATGTTGAATAAATCTATTAATTTGTAAGTGCTTTGGAAAATATTAAGGAATTTGTTGACTACCTTTTACCAGAAGGGAACACTGACAGGGATTATTATCATTTTCTGTGTAATCTTTTTAACATTTCTAGATTCAAGACCTTACTTATTACAGTGGCCTTAAAGGTTTATGGGAACAATTGAGGTGTATCCTATTCTCAGTAGAGGGGTTTTTTTGTTGTTGTTGTTGTTTTTTCTAATTGTAGTGATGTGGGGAAAGAGAGTTTTGTTTTTGTATGTGGGTTAGTGATACTTTCTTAGAAATAAGGCTACTACTAATAACTGACTTGAGTTATATTTGGCACTAGATAGATAATCCTCACTGCAGGTCACAGGTTCTTGACTAATGCAAACATAACTTTATCCCCCCTGACCTAAGTTTTTCAAATTGAGGTATTGACACCATCTCAGGCTGGGTCTGTAGTTCAGTGACTGAATACTGTCTAGTATCCGCAAGACCCTGGACAACAGAAATAAAGGATGAATAAGTTTCAGTATCCAAGAAAGAGATCTGTAGGTGTGTAAATGAAACATGAAGTAGTCCTTAATTTCATTTGAAGAATTAGATATATTCATACAAATCAAAGATGACACAAAGAGAAGGCAATATTAACATTAATTTCTAAGATAACATTTAGAGATTTCAAAATAGACTTCCTGTTGGAGTTGACTGAAGCTAAGTGAATTCTAAGCTGTGTTCGTTTCTTCTGTCCTTAAGTGCAAAAGTTTAAGAAGCGTTGTCTTAGGCATTCTTAGTTAATGAATGGAAAATCCTCACATAGCACAGGAAGAAAAGGCAAATTTCATTCTTGCAATTCCAATTTAAAAAGGTTCACCATTAACTTAAATTCTAACTTTCCCCTCTTGGTTTTTTGTTTGTATGTCCTGGAACTCTCCCTAGACCAGGCTGGCCTCAAACTTACAAGATCTGCCTGCCTCTGCCTCCCAAGGAGTGTCCTGTGGGACTTAAGGTGTGCGCCACCACTGTCCAGCGTCCATCTTGTTTTAAGCCCTGTGAAAAGTTAGGGTATTGTAAGGAGAATGGTGACGAAGTTTAGTTTACATCAGCGGTTCTCAACCTACGCGTTTCCACCCCTTTTGGAACATGTTGAACTACCCTTTCACATGGGTTGAATGTCAGATATCTTGCATATCATATATTTACATTAACAGTAGAAATATTACAGTTACGAAGTAGCAATGAAAATAATTTTATGGTTGGGGGTCACCACAACATGAGGAACTGTTTAAGGGGTCCCAGCATTAAGAAGGCTGAGAACCATTGGTTTAGATAGACTGACTCATATCATACTGGGCTGTGAACTTATTTTCTCTAGAGGCAGATTTCACACTTCTGAGCATAAGTGTAATCACCTGTAAAACGACGATCACAGGGGCATGAGAATTATATATATGATGTATGAAAGTATCCAGCCAGAACCCAATATAAATAAATGTTGGTACCTTTTCACTTTGTCTTTGTAGAGTCAAAGGCTTTGGGGCTGAAGAGATGGCTCCTGGGCTAAGAGCACTGGCTGCTCTTCCAGAGGACCTGGGTTCAAGTCCCAGCATTCATATGGTGGCTTATAACCATCTGTGAATCTAGTCCAGGGGATCTAACACTCTCTTCTTATTTCTGTATGCATCAGGTGCCCAAGTGATGTACAGATATACAGGCAGGCAAAACACTCATACACATTATATAATAAAATACAAAATTTAGGAAGAAAAGTAAGCCAGGCAGTGGTGGCCCACGCCTTTAATCCCAGCACTTGGGAGGCAGAGACAGGTGGATTTCTGAGTTCGAGGCCAGCCTGGTCTACAGAGTGAGTTCCAGGACAGCCATGGCTACACAGAGAAACCCTGTTTCGAAAAACAACAACAAAAAACAAAAAAAAAAAAACAAAACAAAAATAGAAAAAAAAAAAGTAAATTTTTATACCCATTCTTAGCAGGAAACTTCATTGTTCTCTGAACTTCCTTTGTATTTTAAATTTAATATTTTTTTAGATACTTCATATTTTTTAATAACATATCACACTTTCTTAAAACTGAGTGTGTGTGTGTGTGTATGTGTATGTATGTGTATGTTCACCATAGTAACAACCATTGTATCTGAGGTATGTAGACTAGTGTTAGAACATAAAAAATACTTAAATATATGTTTAAAATTTTTATTACAGTTTTTTGTTTACTTGTTTTGCTTGTGTGTGCATACTCAGTCCATGTGCTGAGGTCACAGGACAACCAGGAGGAGTCAGCTCCCTCTTTCCATCATGTGGGTCAGGTCATTGAGCTTGATGGCAAGTGCCTTTACTTACTGAGGCATCTTACCACTACTAGTTAAATTTTTTTTTTTTTTAGATTTATTTATTTTTTTATATGTAAGTACACTGTAGCTGTCTTCAGATACATTAGAAGAGGGCAATCCCATTACAGATGGTTGTGAGCCACCATGTGGTTGCTGGGAATTGAACTCAGGACCTCCTGAAGAGCAGTCTTAACCGCTGAGCCATCTCTCCAGCTTCCCAGATTTTTATAAAAATTTTAATTGTGCGCACGCATGCGTGCGTGCGTGTGTGTGTGTGTGTGTGTGTGTATCTTTGAGATATATGTATTTAGGGGCATGTACATATTAATGCTGGTACCCATTGAGGCCAGAGATGTCAGATCCCCTGGAGCTGGAGTTACAAGTTACCTTGTGAGCTGTCTGAAGTTGGTGTTGGCAGCTGAGCTCAGTTCCTCCGTAAGAGCAGTACATGCTTTTAACTCACAAACCATCTCTTCAACTTCTGGTTTTAATTTTTTTTCAAACATTACTTTGAAAACTTAGGGATAGAATTAGGTAAGGTTTTTTTGTTTGGTTGGTTTTGTTTTTTTTAAGTTTTATTTATTTATTTTATGTGAGTACACTGTCACTGTCTTCAGACACACCAGAAGAAGGCATCTGATCCCATTACAGATGGCTGTGAGCCACCCTGTGGTTGTTGGGAATTGAACTCGGGACCTCTGAAAGGACAGTCAGTGCTGTTAACCTCTGAGCCATCTCTCCAGCCCCAGAATTAGGTAAGTTTTGTTTACCAACTTAAAGAAAAAAATTGAGTATGGTGGCACATATCTGTAATCCCAGCCCTTGGGAGGTGGAGGCAGGAGGATCATTAGTTCAAAGCCAGATTCTGCTACATAGCAAGTTTGAGGCTGACCTGGGCTATGTGAGACTCTGTCTCAAAAAAGCAGTTGGGCATGGTGGCTCATGCCTGTAATCCAGAACTTAGGAGACTGAGGCATGAGGATTGTTGTGAGTTTGGAGGTACCATGATCTACATAGTAAGTTCAAAGAAAGACAAGAAAAAAAGAGGTGGGGAGGGAGAGAAGGAGGGAAAATAGGCTTGGTGATGAAATTTTAGGTGGTACAAAAAGAAGATCATGAATTATGAGAAGTGTTAGTTTTACTGTATATAGTTACTGACCAGACTGTACCAGGAATACTTTGTTCTATTCTAGGTGCATTAATTAAGATAGATATTCATGTGTATTCATAGGAATGTCATCCAGATGGTAGGAGATGTGAAGAATGGTTTTGTAAGTCTCCATTAACAATATACATGGGCTGGAGAGATGGCTCAGTGGTTAAGAGCATTGACTCCTCTTCCAGAGGTCCTGAGTTCAATTCCTAGCAACCACATGGTGGCTCACAACCATCTGCAATGGAATCTGATGCCCTCTTCTGGTATATCTGAAGACAGCTACAGTGTACTCATATAAATAAATAGATCCTTAAAAAAATATGTACATAAGATTTAAGAATAGTTCCCAGTATTTATATATTGAAAATATAACAGTTAATCTTGTTATGGGGATTCTGCTCCAGTTTTTAGCTCAGTAATAGAACAGAACTTTTGTGATCTAATTCTAAAAATTGTCATTTTTTATACTTTTTAGCTTAGTTTTATTTAAACATTCAAGGGTTTATTTTTACTTTTATTCATGTGTGAATGAATATATGTGTGTAAATGCTGTGTGAGTGTAGATGCTTTCTGTGGCCATAAAAGGGCATTGGGTCACTGGGAGCTGGAGTTAAAGGATGTTACTCCTGAATATGGGCATAGGAACTGAACTTGGGTCCACTGTAAGAGCAGTATGTGCACTAAACTGTTGGACTACCTCTGCAACCCCAGAGTCTTTTTTTTTGTTGTTTTTTTGAGACAGGGTTTCTCTGTGTAGCCCTGGCTGTCCTGGAACTCACTCTGTAGACCAGGCTGGCCTCAAACTCAGAAATCCACCTGTCTCTGCCTCCCAAGTGCTGGGACTAAAGGTGTGCGCCACCACTGCCGGGGTCAACCCCAGATTCTTAACTTTAAAATTAAAAGTTGTCTTCATATCAGAAACCCACTGTCATGGAGCATATCTTCATCTGAAGCAGGCAGTCTGAGAATAGCCTGAGCTATCTATTGATGATGATAATGATTTCCTCCTCCTTGAAATTGATTCTTTCTGTGTTCCCAAGACTGCCCAGAACTCCTGAGGTGCCCCAGTCTCTCAAGTATGTGGAATTACAAGTCCACACCACAGTCATCCTGAGTGAGGCATTCCAGACCCAGACAGACAAAAATTGCATGGTTTTTCCCTCATATATGGATGTTAGCTTTTAAGCTTTAGATATGTGTGTTTCATTTAAATGCAGAGGTTAGGTAGCTATTAAGTGAGCAGGACACTTTGAGGGGAAGAAGGGATGTTTCAAGGAAGAAGAAATACAGTGTTATAAAGGGATAAAGAAGAAATGAGAACAGGAGGATTAATTGAGGTGGGGGAATGGGAGGGCAGGGCAGAGGAGGGACTATAAGGAGGGACCACTGACTTTAACAGCCTCTTGAAAAGCTGCCTGGAAACCTACTACAGTGCCGGCAGTGGTGGCGCACGCCTTTAATCCCAGCACTTGGGAGGCAGAGGCAAGCGGATTTCTGAGTTCGAGGCCAGCCTGGTCTACAGAGTGAGTTCCAGGACAACCAGGGCTACACAGAGAAACCCTGTCTCGAAAAACCAAAAAAAAAAAAAAAAAAGAAACCTACTATAGTAGAAGCTTCCTAAAATTAAACATATATAAAAGGAGTTTAAGTAGCATTGCCATATAATGAGGGGAACAATGGCCTGACTATACATTGTGTGCCACCAAATAAAACCCCTAGCACTAAGAATGGGTTACATCTCTTTGCTTTGTTGGCAGTGGGTTCCATAGATACCCCTAACATTACAAGCTTTTGCCAATGCAGTGTTATCCTTCACAATTTGACAGTAAGAGATTATTGCTGATTACACCACATTCACAAATGATAGAACCAGGAGAAATCTAGCTTGTGCTCAGCTGGAAGCATCATAATTACTAACTAGTGTTCATAGTGTTGATAAGTAATACCAGAGGAGAAGAAAACTAATGATCAATCTCACCCAGCTATGAATGCTCTGAGCTATAATAACGACATGATGCAAGATATGTCCATTAGCACAGTAGTGGCACAGATGTTGTGAGAGTAACCTACCAGTTTGGGTGGGTTTAAGGCCTGGTCTATAAAATGGAATCCATACCTGGTAATGCCTAGGTAAGTCATGGGCCCTAGGGGAAAACCTGCTACTGTTATTCTACTAAATGATCATAGCAATAATAAAATCATTCCTAATTACATATTGCTATATCCATAGATCAGTGTAAGTGTGAGAAGTTGTCTTGGGTTATGAGAAAGTACAAATCATGCTGAAGTAATATTACTTCGTTATATATATACTAATTTGTTATTTTAGGCTTTATGTTTAGTTATATGTATGTGGAGAAATAATGTGCACATGTGTGTACGTGCCTGGCCATATTGGCACTCACTATATAGACTAGGCTGACTTAGAATTAATGTTTCTGCTTCCAGGTACTGTGATTACAGATTTATGTCACCATATCTGGCTCTGACTCACACATATACACTCTCTCTCCATGTGTGTGTGTGCGCGCGCCCGTGTCTGTTTGTCTGTCTGTCTGTGTATGAGACAAGGTCTCAAAATACATCCTTGATTGGCCTAGAATTCAGTGTAGACTGACCTCAAACTCACAGAGCTCTGCCTGCCTCTAATTCCAGAGTGCTGGAGTTTTTAAAGCGTGTGCTACCATAATTCACACAACTGCTTATGTTTTAGGGTTTTTTTTTTTGTTGTTGTTGTTGTTTTTCGAGACAGGGTTTCTCTGTGTAACCCTGGCTGTCCTGGAACTCACTCTGTAGACCAGGCTGGCCTCGAACTCAGAAATCCGCCTGCCTCTGCCTCCCAAGTGCTGGGATTAAAGGCGTGCGCCACCACTGCAGGCATGTTTTAGTATTAAAGACTTTTTTTTCCACATAGGGTTGTGCTGTGCAGATCAGGTCAGCTTGCAACTTGTTGTAGTCTTGGCTGGTCTTGAGCTTGCCATCCACCTGCTTCAGCTTCTCTTGTAGTGGGATCACTATATTGTGTAACACTGAACTTTATGTAGAAACTTTTATTTTATTATTTTTAATTTCATGTGTGTATGCTACATGTATGCAGGTGCCTGCAGAAGCAGAGAGGGGGTTGGATACTCTACATCTTGAGTTACAAGTAGTTAGTTGTGAGCCATTTGATGTGGGGGCTAGGAATTGAACTTGGGTTTTCTGGAAAAGCAACAAGCTCTCTTAACTGCTGAGCTATCTTTCTAGCTCCACATTTAAATTTTTTGGATGTGTAATATTTGTACATGGTATAAAATTTAAAAGATTTAACAGGGTACATGACAAAAAGTCATGTAACCATTCCTATTATTTACCAAAGTCTTTGGGACACAGCCATTATTACCAATTCTGTGTGTCTTTCAGATATTTTAGGTATATGTACAACATGATTTAATCTTACTTTATTCTATAGCTAAAGTGGCACCAGGCTTTAAACATAATTGTTTCTTTTACTTATTTTGAACTAGTGTCACTGTGTTGAGTTGGCTCTAACTCATATTCTGTCTTACTCCTCCAGCATTTTATTCCACCACTGTAATTTAGAAATGGCTACCATGCCAAAGTATACTGTATTTCTTTATCTTTACAAAGCTTATATTCTCTCTCTCCTCTCTCCTCCCTCCCTCCTCCCTCCCCCCTCTCTCTCTCCCTTTCCCTCTCTTTCTCTCCCCCCACCGCGCGCGCATGTGTATTTGTATGTACAAACCGTTTGTATACTTGTCAAGATCAGAGAATAAGCTGTGGGAGTAGGCTCTCTACTAACATGTGGATCCCAGGGATCAAACTTAGGTTTTCAGGTTTGGTGGCAAGTGCCTTTAGGTACTGAACCATCTCTCTGTGCCCCTTTTAATTGTTTTAGTAGCTTCCACTGGCCTTGAACTTGCTCTGTAGGCAAAGATGACTTCAACTTCAGATCTTCTGTCCCCTTCTTCTGGGGGCTAGATTGTAGGTGCAGGACACCACACCTGGTTTATGCCGTACAGGACTTCTTTCATGGTAGCCAAGTACTTTATATTAACATCCTCAGTAGTCTGTTTCTGTGGACAAAAATCACCCATAGTTCTGGAAAGACAGTTAAAATAATCGATGATTAAAAGATGGTTATCAACATTAAGAAAGGACACATGTTTATAAATAGTTTGTTAGCAGGCACAGTGGAGCTTTGTAGTTAGGAGGACAGTTTTGTTTGCAAATGATCTAAAGAAAATCTACTTTCTTTTATTTAACTGACCTTTATAAAATCAAAGTTTCTGATTATCCCAGACTTCATAGTACCCAACAGAAGAATGCTTCCTGTTACTAAAGTATGAATTGAAATAAATCACAAAAACGAATCATAGATAAATCATAAATCATAGACAAGGGACTGTAAGCACTTTTTCACGATCATGAAGTTTTAGACTGTTCTTATTCCCTTAGCCTTAAATTCTTCTGAACCGTTCTTAGTTTCCCATGTTTTCCTTTCTAAATTCTGTATTTTAAGTAAGCAACACCAGTGCAAAGAAACATTGAAGTCATCTCTATTTATATTTGGTTAGAAAGCTAACACTGATTTTTTTTTTTTTTTTTTTGGAGACATTGTCCTGGTGTGTAGCCCAAGTTTGCTCTGGACATACTAGATAGCTCAGGCTGACCTCATGTTCCTAGTATACCTGCTTTGGCCTCTTGAGTGCTGAGATTATTGTAGTGTGTCATCACTTGGAGCTAGAGATATTTTTTCATGAAAATTTTCTTTTTCTATATATGAAAATATATTTGTGTTATCATTTTTAATCTGTTGTTAGCATTAACCTTTAATCTTTGATTTCTAAAACTAAGGGGTTTTTGTTTGTTTGGTTGGTTGGTTTTGGTTTTTCAAGACAAGGATTCTCTGTGTAGCCCTGGATGTCCTCTCGCTTTGTAGACCAGGCTGGCCTCAAACTTCCAGAGATTCTCCTGCCTCTGTCTCCTGAGTACTGGGGTTAAATGTGTGTGCCACCATACCCACCTCTAAAACCAATTTTATATTTAAACTTGTTTCTTTTATTTATATTTTGTGTTTATGGATTTTTTGCCTATATGTAGTGCCCCAAAAGACTATAAGATGGCATCAGATCTCTTGGAACTGGAGTTAGAGAGGGGTGTGAACTGCCATGTGGGTGCTGTGAATTGAACCCCATGTCTTCTGAAAGAGCAGCCAGTGGTTTTGTTTTTGGTTTGTTGTTGTTGTTTTTAACAGAGTTTTTGCAGCCAGGATTTTTGGGTTGTTTGTTTTGATTTGTTTATTTAGTTTTCTCAAGATAGGATTGCTCTGGCTGTACTGGAACTCATTCTGTAGACCAGGCTAGCCTCAAACTCAGAAATCCACCTTTCTCTGCTTCCTGAGGGCTGGGATCAAAAGGCATGTGCCAGCATGCCAGGCTTGTGGCCAGTGTTCTAAATCATGGTGCTATCTCTCTAGCCCCTATCTCTCTAGGTGTCACCTAGTCCAGTTATTGAATATGAATAAAATTTTACTTCTCAAAGGAAAACCCCTAAGAAACACAGAATTTCAGGTCTTGAGTTCAAAAGAGTTGTCATTTATTAATGGTAATACAGACATTAACACCACTCATTTCAGTGGTGTTGACCCTTTTTGAATTTTTGCTAAGTAGGTATTTCTAGCAACTGTGGTCTGGGAACCCTACCTAAGATGCTTTGAGAATTGACTTTTACAAGATAGTAGGATCAAAGGGCCAGAACCCTATTAAAAACCAGAAACCTTTAGAGAAGTTGGAAGCAAAAGTGACTTCTTCTAGCCTTAGAAGAAACATTTTTTTTCAGTGACACTTTTTTGCATCTCAAGTTCATTTAATTAGCTTTCATTCATTCCCCTTGCCTCAACCCCAGTGGAAATTGAAGCTAGGGCCTTCAGCATGTAAAACAAGCACTCTATCATTGAGTTTTAATCTCTTTATCCTTCCCTACTGTCTTAGTTAGGGTTTCATTGCTATGAAGAGACACCATGACCAAGACAACACTTATTATAAAGGACAACATTTAATTGGGGCTGGTTTACAGTTTCATAGATTTGGTCCATTACCATCATGGTGGGAAGCATGGCAACATCCAGGCAGACATGGTGCTGGAGAAGGAGCTGAAAGTTCTACATCTTGATCTAAAGGCAGCAAGGAGGAGACTATGTTCCACACTGGGCAGAGCTTTAGCGTAGAAGACCTCAAAGCCTGCCCCAACAGTGACATACTTCTTCCAGCAAGACTACCCTACTGCAACAGGGCCACATCTCCTAATAGTGCCACTCCCCAATGGCCAAGCATTCAAACACATGGATCTATGGGAGCCATACCTATTCAAACCACCACTCCTACCCTGTCGTTTAAAGACTGAGATTTCACTATCTATCCCAGGGTGTCCTTGAATTTGAGATCCTCCTGCCACAGCCTCCTGAGTATTAGGATTATAGGTGTATACCACTATTCCTGACTTGAATATGATTTAAAAGATAACACATCTTCCAGAGATGTATATATGTTTACATTATATGTTGAAATAGTGAAACTTTTAAGAATAAAATTTCTGAAGTGATTAAATACCATAATTTTATACTGGAAATTTTATAGTATAGAATTACAAGTTGTGTTTTTGTTAATTAGTTCTTTTACTATCCTGAACTAATTCTAGATTAATTAGAATACATTTTCTGTTACCTATTCAAAAGTCATTGTAAAATAAATGCTTTTGAGAGTGTGTATCTTCTTTCTTTAGGCTTTACTGGCCAAAAATAATTGTAGTATTAAACTTGTAATTGTGCTGGTCACAGCACTATATGGCTGTAGTCTCGATAATGGAGAAACTGAGACTGGAGGATCATGTGAGTCCAGGCATTAAGACCAACCTGGGCAATATAACACACCCTTAAGCATAGTGATGAGTTAAAGTGGGACAATTGCCACAAATTCCGTTCTAGAATTAGTTAATATTAGACTAAACATATATACATATTTGGAAAATGTGTAATTACTCTTTTCTAATCCATTATTGACACATCCATAGTAGCTTAGCTTACTGGCCTACCCCACCATGCCCATTTGTTGTTTATTTGCTTGACTATGAGACCTGTAAAGTATTTATATTGAACTACATGAAAAAAATTATAGTTTCAGTTCTTGCTAAATGTGTAGTTGGTACTTGGTAATATCAATGACATGCTCCCTAAGTTCTCATTATGAGAATGGAATAATATTTTTCTGCAAGTGAATTTAAAGTCTTTCTTTTTTTTTTAAAAAAAGAATTATATGAAGATGTGTGGACTGTCAAAATTGCTAATCAATGTGTTTGGGAGAATCTCAGGGAGATAGTTATGAAATATGGTCAGAACTTAGTGAGTCGAGCTCTCACTAACTTTATTTTATCCTCTTGAGAACAAACTGGAGGATGTAGCAAAAGGAGTATGAGGAACTAGACAGTCGGCCTGTTGTGTGAAAGTTTGTGTTTATCTGCTGAGGCAGGCATTACAGTACTGTGGGAATAGACATATTATTCTTTAAAAAGTTTTGTCTGGGCAGTGGTGGCGCATGCCTTTAATCCCAGCACTTGGGAGGCAGAGACAGGCGGATTTCTGAGTTCAAGGCCAACCTGGTCTACAGAGCGAGTTCCAAGACAGCCAGGGCTACACGGAGAAACCCTGTCTTGAAAAACGAAAAAAAAAAAAATTTTTTTTTAAACATTACATTTGTATTTGCGTATTTATATGCCTGTGCACACCTACACCGCATGCAGATCAGAGGACAACTTACAGGAGTTGGTTCTCTGATCTGATCATGTGGGTCCTGAGGATCAGACTCAGGTTTTCAGGCTCAGCAGCAGGCATCATAACCTGCTGAATCATCTCACGTGCCCCAATTATTTTACTCTTGTATCACTAAGTCTTTGAGTTGGGGAGGCTGGAGAGATGGTTCAGCAGTTAAGAACACTGGATACTATTGTGGGGACTTCAGGGGTCCCACTTGGGATTCAATGATAAAGACACAAAGATATCTGTATAATATAAGGCTATTAGCTTGTTTGCTGGGGCTACCCTCAGCTACCCATCTGCTCCTGTTCTGCTTCCCTGCCTCTGCACCAGCTTCAGCAGCCTGCTCTTTATTTATCAAAAGCCACACTCTATTCTCATACAAAAATGCTATTAGCATATTGGGAGAGGTTCCACAGCTTACTCATTTTGAACCAATCAGCAGACAGACTACACACCCCATTCATATCTTAGTGTTGCCTTTTGGCCAGATGAGGGAAATGTGCTTCCACTTGGCAGCTTGCTTTCTTTTTTTTTCTTTTTTTTTTTTGGTTTTTCGAGACAGGGTTTCTCTGTGTAGCCCTGGCTGTCCTGGAACTCACTCTGTAGACCAGGCTGGCCTCTAACTTGGAAATCCACCTGCCTGCTTGCTTTTTAACATGACAATCTCAGAGAATCTTCTTTTTGGGCAGGTGAGGAAGCAACAAACATGTAAAGCAGGTCTGTGGGCTATATAAATGACAATGCCATATATCCTGCCTGCACCTGACTCTGCTGGCACAGCATTTAACAACTGAGAATACAGGGGCACATCTTCATAGCCAGTTGATATAGTATGTACGGTAGGTTATCCCAACAGGCTGTTCTCCCACACCTTTGTTTGATTCCCAGCATCTACATGGTAGCTCAAAACCATCTGTAACTCTAGTCCAAGGAATCTCATGTCCTCTTCTGGAATCCTAAGACACTGCATGCATGTGGTGTACAGACATAAAAGAAAGGCAAAACACCCATACACATAAATAAGTTAGCCTGGCATAGGGGTGCATGCCATTAATTCCAGCACTTAGGAAGAGTTTGGTGGATAGAGGTCAGTCTGGTCCATATAGGCAGTTGTAGGTTAGCTGGAGGCTACATAGTGAAACTATGTTTCTAAAAAATTGTTTCCTAACTGAATAATTTTTAACACACTCTGTTCCTTATCCATGCTAGCTTTTTTGCATAAGAGACAATATGCTATTTGCTGATGAGAATATTCTAGTTGGCATTTTGTATTGCTTTTTATGAAGAAAACATTTGTATTGCTTTTTATGAAGAAATAAACTGACAAAGCAGATTGAAAAGAACAAAATTGGTTATCTACAAACACATGTTTATGTTTCTGTGAGCTTGGTTAGAATGACTTGGTCTGGTGAGAAAGACCCTGCTTCCTTATAGTCCTGCTGATAACATTTCTTTTCAGCCAGTCCATTAGCATGGTAATCTTTTTGCATTGCTCTGGGGAATTTTTTACATATATTTATTTATTTTGTGTATGTGTGAGTCTTTGTATGCCATGGAATGTGCTAGTTAGAGGGCAACTTGCCAGGAGTCTGTTTTCTCCTTGTACTGTGTGGGTCCTAGATCTTGAACTCAGGTTGTCAGGCTTGATATCAAGTGTCTTTAATGCTGGCCATTTTGCCAGCCCTACTGTGAGTTTGTTTTTCTTTAATAGAAGGATTTTCTTTTTATTGTCCTAGAGATATTCCCACATCATCCTTATAATCTGGCTGGGTAACTGTGGTCTGTCCCACACATGCTGCAAGGTTCCCTTTTCAGACACAGATGCCATCCTAAACTTCCTGCTGTCCTTGTTCTTAACTGGTGTGCCTTGTTGAATCGAAGCCCTGGGATTTGAAACAAGTTCAGTATCATTTTCTTCAAGGATTAACTCTCCCATCTGGGCTTGAGAAACAGAACCAGCAGCATCTGAACTCATCTAAACCTCAAGGATGTATTTTTACCCAAGGAATTTGAGATTTCTTTTTTCTTTTTCTTTTTTCTTTTTTTTTTTGGTTTTTCAAGACAGGGTTTCTCTGTATAGCCCCGGCTGTCATGGAACTCACTCCCAGGCTGAAATTTGAGATTTCAACCAGAGACCCATTCTCACACCACAGTTTTTTCCAGTAAATAACACAATCTCAGCGTTCACCATGTGACTAAATATCCTACAAGTCTTCATTTTCACAGTAAATGCAGCAAAGAGAGAGCAGCCTTCGCCTCTGTTCTTGTGATCTGTCAGGGCTGGAGTATTTCCTGTGAGTGTTAACATGTGGAAAATACAGTTGCATATGACTTGTGCAAAATGAGAGCAGTGATCTAATGATTGATTTAGTCCTCTTAGCTATAAGACGTTTTAATTTCATAGCGTATATATTTAGTTGTATTATTACAGATGTGTAGGTAAGCGTTGGAAGGAATTTTATTTAATTTTTTTCTATTGAAAACAGGTCCTGGTTTCTCCTCACCCAACTCCTCCCAACTCCTCCCCACCTCCCCATCCATACAATTCCATACCTTCTTTCTCTTTTGAGAAAACAGGCAGAAGAAGAAGAAGAGGAGGAAGAGGAGAAGACGACGAATATAAAAAACAGTGAAAGAAAAAGTACAAGAAACACAAAGACACACAAACAAAATCCATAAAAACACAAAATTGGAAACCATAATAACAAGCAGAAGACCAGTTTAAAAAATGTGCCCAGACAAAGCAATATGAGACAAAAAATGTACAGAAATATCATTGAGTTTGTTTTATGTTGGCATCTTCTGCTGGGCATGGGAGGGTCCTGCCCTTAAGTGTGGTTTATATACCCAATGAGATTCTGTTGGACAAAACAAATTTTTCCTTTATCAGTGGTTGTCTTCTTGGTTAGTGATGGGAGCTCTTAGATCTGAACAGGTCCTGTGCATATTGCCTGTGCATTCATTTGCATGTCAGTACTGTTCTGTTTTGGCAGGAAGGCCCTGTTTCTTTGGTGTCTTCCATCTCCTCTGGCTCTTAGAATCTTTCTGCTTCCTCTTCTGTATAGTTCACTGAGCCCTGAGGAGAGGGGAAGGTTGATGAAGTCATCATCTATGACTGAGTGTTCTAAACTCTCTCACTCTTTGCTGTGGGTCTCGTGTTAGTTCCTATTTACTTCAAGTGGAAGCTTCTCTGATGATGGCTGAGTGAGATACTGATCTACAGGTACAGCAGAAGGTTGTTAGGAGTTATTTTATTGTTGTGTTCCTTTGGCAGAACAACAGTATTTCATTTTTCCTTAGGCCCATGGCTGATCCAGTCTCAATAGAAGGAATTTTAAAGTGTTGAAATATAATTGATATTACCCCTATGGCACTGATATTACCTAGTTGTATATTTCAGTTGAGCCTTATTTAACTCCAAAATGATTCACAAATGACCAACATTTGATCTACCGGCTACATGTTTTCAAGGATAGATACGAATCCAGAATAAAATTGTAAACTTACTTAGAATTATTATTGGGGGGGGGGGGTTGGTAACTCCACTGGGGAAGGGGAGGTGTTCTTGAGATGGGTGTTGTAGGTGACAACATTGTGGCACAGTGTCTGCGTGTTAGACATGCCTGATAACTATCACTGCTAGATTATTCTGAGGCACTTCAGACCTCAAAATTTAATGTCCTTACTTCAGTGTGTATTTCTCATAGATTAGTACTTTAAAAAACATGAGCCATATTTTTAACACATTAAGGAATGACTCAGTTTTGATAGTTATTTCACTGTGAAACAATGTACTAAATATTCCCAAGCAACATTCTCCTTTCTAGGCAATTAAACTTCCACATAAAAGAATAGGACTAAGTTTTTTGTTGTTACTGTTTATTTAGGCTAGCAATATGACTGCTGAAGAAACGGTGAATGTAAAAGAGGTTGAGATCATTAAGCTGATTTTGGACTTCTTGAATTCAAAGAAGCTTCACATTAGTATGCTGGCTCTTGAGAAGGAAAGTGGAGTCATAAATGGCCTATTTTCAGATGATATGCTTTTCCTGAGGTATGTTAACATCATTACTATGAGGCTTACAAGTAGCTCTTCCAAAGAAGGGTATTAACAAGATAATATGCATACTGTCTCATGAAATACTGTAAGTGTATTAAAATTATTTTTTCATAATGGAATATTTGTAATGCATAGTAATATATGTATAGAATGATTTTAGTGGTAACATGCGTAGTCTTCAGAGTCACAGCCTTAAGTGTAGTATCAATTTAAAAAGTACTCAAGAAATCCAAGGCACTGGGAAGATAAAGAAAGCGTTTCTAAAATATACACAAGGAGTGTATAGAAATTAATTCCATAAAGTAAAGCATTTATTATAAAATATATTCATTATTAAAAATAAACAACCCCACTACCTAGAAACAATTGTGATTCTTGCAATTATATATATTATATGCACACACACACACATATATATAATTTTATTTTGTTTTAATTTTATGTGTATATCTGTTTTGTGTACCATGTGCATGCCTGGTACCTGTGGACGCCAGAAGAGGGTCTCAGATCCCCTGGAACTGGAGTTTGAGATGATTCTTAGCTGCCATGTGGCTGCTAGAGCTTCAATCCAGCTCCTCTGGAAGAGCAGCTAGTGCTTTTAGTCACTGAACCATCTCTCCAACCCCTTTTGCTTATATTTTTTAAAAATAGAAAAATTTTTCCACATTGTAGTCTATGCCTTCAATTCCAGCATTTGAGCGGTAGAGGCAGGCAGGCAGAATTCCAGGCCAGCTAGAACAACACAACATATACAAAGTAAGTCTGTCAAAAAAAAAAAAGGTAATTTTGTTTCACAGGAATTCCTTGTGATTACAAATATATATTTTAAAACTTTCAATTTAGTCTCTTAATGCTCGCCCATTTTTAAATCATTGTTTCTAATTTTCTTAAGCACTCCGCCGAGCAGCTTTTATACACAGGACTTTTTGTATCTTGAATTACTTTCCTAGGGCCCAATTTTTAGTGGGGATTTGCAAGGCAAGGGGGATTGCCATATTTTCCACAGTGGAAAATTGAATATATCCCAGGCTGACTTTGATGGAAAAGAAAACTCCAGTCTCTCACATAGAAGTATATTCTATTTTAATGGTTCTACATATCCTTGAGATGGAGTGTGTATTTATAAAAATGAACTGTTCCTAATTCATTAACATAAAGCTGAAAGGAGAACACAGAGGTTTATTAAGTTATCTGTAGCTTGTTAAACTTGCTACACTCCCTGAATCCCATGCTGTGGTCTTCTAGCCTCAGGACCCTGTAGTGAGGAACCAGTACAGAGGTAGTGTTCTCTTGCCCGTGTCTTTCCTTTCCTCCTCCCCTTCCTCTTCCTCCCCCCCTCCCCCTTTTGTTTTGGAGACAGGGTTTCTCTGTGTAGCCCTGGCTATCCAGTAACCCACTCTGCAGACTAGGCTGGCCTTGAACTCAGAGCTTCACCTGCCTTTGCCTTCTTGGTGCTGTGATTAAAGATGTGTGCCACCATGCCTGGCTTGTCCTTGTCTTTCAAGTGTTGATCCTTCTGGAATTTAGTACTGGCCCTTGAGTACTTTCTAGGAGCCTGTTGGTTTGTGATGAAATTTCCTGGTCCGAGGTGAAATGGAAAGAATTACAGGGTAGTTAGACTGAGGTATTCATGTAAAGATCTCACATTTGAAATTGTGTCCTCCCTCCATTTAAGATTAAAACATCTCTTTATAAAACTACTGTAACATACATTGTGGTTGGTTATTATAAAATATTGGAACTCTTATGTTGGTCCTTCTGCCTATCCATCCATTTTATAAATTTACTGTTATCATACATTCAAAATTGAGAAATTGTTATTGTAAAAAAAAAACTACTGTTTGAAGAGTCAGAGGCTAATCTTATTGTTTGTTTTGTTATCTCTTTTGCCATCTATTAGTGTGATCTGAATTGATGAGCATTATGGGTTTTTCTTTATTTAGGCAGCTAATTCTGGATGGCCAATGGGATGAAGTTCTTCAGTTCATTCAGCCTCTAGAATGTATGGAAAAATTTGACAAAAAAAGGTAGGATTTTATTTTAAAGTTTTAGTGTCTTGTCATTGACAGAAACCTAGCAACAAAACAGAATAAATGAATTTAACATGCAGCCTTCCTATGAAACGGCACACACTAGATCCTGCTGTATTAGAGCGCTCTAGTTACACAGTTACAGTTCTTGGAGTCTTTGCAAGTTCCATATGCAGATCTACTCAGTCCAGTAGTGTGTATGCAGACTTCTGCATATGAAGTAGTGAGGTGCATACTTCAGAGACATCTTTCAGCTGACTCTTGGCCTTCATTGTTTAATGAGCAGTCTATTGTAATCTGTGTCCTTACTCTCTTATTGTAACCAATGTCCTTCTTCCTTCCCTCCACTGGGCTGCCTTTAAGTTTTATGCTTTATCGTTGGTTTTTGGCAGTTTGATTATTGTCTTGGTTAGGGTTTTTGTTGCTGTGAAGAGACACCATGACCAAGACAACTCTTATAAAGGACAGCATTTAATTGGGGCTGACTTACAGGTTCTGAGGTTCAGTCCATTATCATGGCAGGAAGCATGGCAACATGCAGGCAGACATGGTGCTGGAGTTGCTGAGAGTGCTATATCTTCATAAAAAAATGAAGCCAGGAGCAGACTGGCTTTTCTGCCCTGGGTGGAGCTTAAGCATAGGACCTCAAAGCCCACCCCCACAGTGACACATTTCCTCCAACAAGGCCACACCTATGCTAACAAGGGCACACCTCCTAATAGTGTCACTCCTGTGGGCCAAAATCCAAACACATGAGTCTATGGGTCTATTCAAACCACTACAATTATGATATGCTTAAGTGTTTTTTCATTTCCTTATTTACTTGTTTGTTGTACATTTCCTGCTTAGGGTTTGGGGGAGGGTAGCTATATGTTTATTCTTCCGATTTGAAATATCTTTGGCCATACCTTTTGAAAAATATATCTCACTTTGTATTTTCCTTTTGGGATATAATATAAAACTGAATTTTGTCCACAGCACTGAGGACTTCATTTGTTTAGTTTTGTTTGTGGTTCTGTGGGTTGAACATAGGGGCTGGTGCATGCTTAACAAATGCTCTTGAGTAAACTATATCTGCAAGACCCTCCTCCCCTCTTTTCTTTCTTTTCTCTTGAGACAGGGTCTCATTAGTCTCAGATTGGCCTCCAGCTTGATACTAAAGCATGACCTTATAACTTCTGATCCTCCTACCTCCACCTTTTGGATGCTTGGATTTATATAGGTGTGTACCACCAGACACATTAATAAAGTGTTGGTGTTTGAACCCGGGACTTTGTACATGAGCACACACTGCATCAACTGAGCTTTCTATCCTAATATCCCCAACCTGAAACATTTTTTTCAGAGGCAGTGTCTTGCTCTACAGCTCAGAATGGACTGGACTTGTAATCTTCTGGCTTCCATATTCCAAATACTGGGGGGTTACAGTATTTGGCACCACACCTTAATCTTTTTAAATCATATTTCCTCTTTGTTCGTATGGATAATTTTTTTATTGGATCTTCACTGACTTTTCTACTAGCTATATAATGATAAGCATGGGATTTTAAATTTCAGATAGCATATATTTCAATTTTAATTTTTTTTTACTGATGGTGGTATATACTGGTAAACCTGATACTTAAAAGGCCAAGGCAGGACAATCATGAGTTTGAGGTTTCCTGCGCTTAATAAGGAGTTTTGTATCAGCCTGTGCTGTACATTGTGCCTAACTCAAAAGGTTTTGTCTTGTATAATTTTTCTCCGAGATATCTTTTTTTGTGTTGTTGGGTTGTGTGTGTGTGTGTGTGTGTGTGTGTGTGTGTCTGTCTGTCCGTCTCCGTGTGTATGTCCCTGTGTGTGTTTGTGTCCTGCTCCCAAGATAGGGTTTCTCTGTGTTGTCCTGGCTGTTCTGAAACTCATTCTATAGACCATGCTGGCCTTGAATTAAGGAACTGCCTGGGAATAAAGGTGTGTGCCACCACTGCTTAGCCTCTCAGAGATATTATTATCTGTACATTTCCTGTGGTATTTTTCTGTAAATTTTTGAACTTAAATAGTTGCTTATTTGCTTGCTAGTGTATTGTTTCAAAGTTTGAGTTCTGGTGATACCAGGTTCAGATTTTAATGATCATCTTTTTCCCTTACTTTAAGTCACTTTTAAAAAGTACTCATTTTTATATAAAGTATTCTTCCACCCCTGTAGATTTTTCCAGCCCAAATGCTAGGGATAGAAACCAGTGCCCTGCACATGCTAGGCAAGTGCTATACAACTGAGCTCTATTCCTAGCTTGTAAATTTATCTTTGAGGCCATGCATTCTGTCATCATTGTTTGAAAGTGTTGGCTTTTAAAACATTTATTTTTATTATTTTATAGTATGCTTATATGTCTGTGTGTGGATGTGTGCATGTGAGAGCAGGTGCCTGAAGACACCAGAGAGAGGTGTGGAATCCCCTGGAGCTGGAGTCTGAGGTGGCTGTGAGCTGCTCTATGTGGTACTGGGACCTGAACTTGGGCTTTCTGCTAGAGCAGCAAGCATTCTTAACTATGGAGCCATCTTAACTAAAAGTGTTGATTTTTATTTAAGCAAGTAGTTAACTTGTTTAGTCCAAAATACAAATTTTGTTTTTTCTCTGGTAGATTGTAGTGAAATTTCTTCTTGGTTCTTTCACCTTTTTTTCTGTTGTTTTCTTTTCTTTTCTTTCTTTCTTTCTTTTTTTTTTTTTTTTTTTTCTTTTTTTTTGGTTTTTCAAGACAGGGTTTCTCTGTATTGCCCTGGCTGTCCTGGAACTGACTCTGTAGACCAGGCTGGCCTTGAACTCAGAAATCCGCCTGTCTCTGCCTCCCAAGTGCTGGGATTAAAGGCGTGCACCACCACTGCCCTGCTCTGTTGTTTTCTTAGTGTCCGTTGGCATTTCCTTTTTATCTTAACCATTTTGGAAATATCCATAGTTTGGGCACTTGAATTTATACAGTACATTTTAATGCATCTCTTACTGTGGTTCCCTTTGTTTTTTTATTTTTTATTTTTTAATTTCCCCTTTTTTGTTTTTGTTTGTTTTGTTTCTTCACTCATTTTCTGTGTGATCTAGCAATATCAGACTAGGGTGGTGGAAACTTCCCCTCAAGATTTATTTTTATTTTAAATTATGCTGATGCATGTGTGTCTGTGTGGGCATATGTGCATATGAGGCCAGAAGAGGGTGTTGGATCTTCAGGTCTGGTAGTAAGCACCTTTACCTGCGGATCCATTTTGCTGACCCAATTTTATCATTTTTAAAACAAAATGGCTGGACTGGTGCTCTAGCCCAGTGTACCTGGCGTGTGCAGAGTCTTGGGTTTAGTCTGTCCGCCCTGCATGGAGCAGACTTGTGCTTCAGAAACTTCTCTAGGCTTTGGCTTTGTTATCACTCTTGCCATGTAGCTCAGGTTGGCTCATGGTTGTCCTTATCTATCCTCCTGAGTCTGGATCTGCAGATGCATGCTTCTGTGCCTGGTATCAGTCAGCTTTTTAATCGTTTTAATGTTTCCTCTTTCACAGGTTTCGTTATATTATCCTGAAGCAGAAGTTTCTAGAAGCTTTGTGTGTTAACAATGCAATGTCTGCAGAAGATGAGCCCCAGCATGTAAGATTTTTATTCCTGAAGGTTTGCGCCATAGTCTTGTTTTCAGCTATTTTATTTACTAAATCAGAAGATTATTATCATGGGTTTTCCAAGGATTTGTGAGCTATGATGAGACAAGATCTGTAGTTTTGCAGACTTAGTACTTTTAATCTGTAATCCTTCTAAACTTATTCTCTGATTAAACCAAAGTGCTATGTGAATACTCCAAAGGTATATTCTCCTTTAAGGTAAGTTAGACCAGGGCCTGTTAAACTTTTTCTTCTTTTGACTCCTTTTTACCCTAGAAAAATTTATGTGACCTTGGATTTATTGGTATAGTGATCACAAATCTAAGGAATATTTTTTTAAATGTTATACATATTGTTTTACCATGCCATTTATAACGATGACAGCACATTTACATGCTAAGGAGATGGGTATGTATAGTTACTTGATATGTATGTATATTGATTGTGTGTGTGTGTGTGTGTGTGTGTGTACACATGGAGTCCAGTGTGTCTTTATAGGCTGTCCTCTTCAGTTACTATCTGCCTTGTTCCTTTGAGGCAAGGCCTGGGAAGGATTGCTGGTTTTTTTGTTTCTTTTTTCTTTCTTTTTTTTTTTTTTAAGCAAGGCTGGCAACCAACAAGCCCCAGTCAGTGATCCTGTGTCCACCTACTTCATGATGGGGTTATAGGCATGTGTGACATGCTTGGTTTTTACGTGGATGCTAGAATCTTAGGCTTCTCACAAACAAACAACAACTGAGTCCTCTTTGTAGCCTCAGCCTCTATGTATGCATGCTATGGTACATATATAGAGGTCAGAGGACATCTTAGGTGTCTGTCCTCACTTAATAGCTTGATGAGACAAAGTTTCTGGGTTGTTTGCTTCTGTATATGCCACACTAGCTGATCTGTGAGCTTCCTGACATTCGTCTATGTCCACTTCCCATTTTTCTACCAGCCCTGAAATTATGAGCATGTTGCAAACCTTTAGTGTGTTCTAGGGCTTCAGTGGGTTCTAGGGATTCGAACCCAAATTATCTGAGCCATCTCTCATGCCACTCTCTTCTCTGTGTTTGGTTCTTAACATCTACATGATGGCTCATAACCATCTGTAACTCTGGTTCCAGATAATTCAACACCATCTGCTGGCCTCCCAGGGCACCGGGTACACATATGGTCACATATATGTATGTAGGCAAAACACTCCTGTACTTAAAAGAAGGGGGGGGGGCAGGCTTCCAGGTAGCTTGGGTTGGCTTTGAGCTTGCTTATAACAGGACGATATTGGGCTTCTGTAACCCCTTCCTGCCTCTGCCCCCTGATGCTTGCTCTTGTTATATAAAGGAGTAAATATCGGCTAAATATTTTATACAACAAGATGTAGCAAGTCTTTAACTCAGTGTTGGATCAATTTTTAAAATTTTATCATTTATTTATTTTATGAGGAGTGCATCTCACACTTCATGGTAAAAGTATGTGGAGGTTGGCAGAAAGCTTGTAGGAGTTGGTCCTCTCCTTCTGCCATCTAGGTCCCAGGGGTCAAACTGAGGTCCTCAGAGTTGGTGGCAGGCAACTCTTTCCTCTCAGCTATCTTGCCAGCCCTTGGTCAATATTTTGGTTTTCTAATTGTTAATGATGGCCATACATTGCATAAATACATAGTACAAAATGGCAGAAGTATGCTTAAGACTATTTTAGAAATCATTGAACATTGTGTTTTAATCTGAAACCAGAATTTACCAAAGTTTAAAAATGAAACTCAAGTAAGCAGCGCAAACATAAACTTATTGAATTTTTTGAAGCAGAGTTGAGGTTTTTAAAAGCTATTCTAAAATAGATTTTAACCACCAAGGATTAGAACAGTGGTTCTCAACATTTATTTGTTTATATTCTCTGTCTCTCTGTCTCTCGCTCTCTCACAAACACACACACACGTGCTGTTCACAAGTGTAGAGATCAGAGGACAATTTAAGTCTTCTCTCCTTCCATCATGTGGATCCTGGGGATTAAACTCAATACTGTCAGGTTCAGCAGCACGTACCTTACCTACTGAGCCATCTTGCTGGCCCAGTTCTAGTCCTTATGCTTATGCACCAAATGCTTTTATCCATTGAGCCTTACCCACAACAGATGATTATGGGGAATTCAGAGCGTAGCAAAACCCAACGGATGAAGACCTTTTTACCGGATGATGTTACAAGTAGACAAAACAATGGAATAAGTTTTAAAAACTCAACTTGTTATTTTGAGTTTGCCACTAACTAATTGATTCAGTCTGTATCCCAGTTACTCCCATGTGTAAGATAGGCCCATATACTTAAATTCTACCAGCTGTGTCCAGACTTCACAGGCTTACACTGGAACATGATATTGTCATCTACAGTGCTTACACTCAAGAACCACACAACTGAGTTAGGAGAAAAAAACACCTTAATGTTTTAAGTACGTTTACAGTTTTGGGTTGGGCTATGTTCATAGCTGATCTGGGGCACATACTACTCCCAGGCCACAGTTTGGCATGTCCTCTGGATATCTGACAATATTTAGTATACACATTGTTGTCAGTTAACTCATCTAAACTTCTTTCTGTTGTTTTTGTATTGTTTTGTAGCATAAATGTTCCCTGTTGTGAATTTTGAATTTTATCCCCATATCCCTTAGAATTTATTCTAAGACAGGTTAAGACTAAGAAAATGGCTCTTTTGCATTTGATCTAAACCAAATAATCAAGTTTTTAAAACAAACGACTGTCATCCTTCAGTTTTCACTTTCATTGAGCTGTGCATGGAGATGCTCAACTCTTAATTCCAGTATTAATAAGACTGAGGAGACAGGAAGAGCTTGAGTTCAAGACCAGCCTGAGCTACATAGAGACCTTGTATCTAAGCACACTAGCAAAATGAAAGTAAATTAAAGAACAAACATTTTCAAAGAATTTTAAGTCTGTATTGAATTAGAATGCTATTTTTTTTTTGTAGGTAAAATTTTAATTTGGTAATTAACCAAATTTTTCATTTTTAAGTTGTGAAAACATCACCAGTTACAAATCACTACACACTGTACACATTATGTGTTTGTTCTCTGGCACCAACATCTGTCTTTACGCTCTCGGCTTTCGTATTTCATTTTAAGGCGACCATTTTCCTTGTGCCACTTTATAGTCATCCTTTGTCTTTCAGTTGGAATTTACCATGCAAGAAGCTGTCCAGTGTCTACATGCTCTCGAGGAGTACTGCCCTTCCAAAGATGATTACAGCAAGCTCTGTCTGCTCCTCACCCTGCCTCGTCTGACTAATCATGCTGAATTTAAGGACTGGAATCCCAGCACTGCACGAGTTCACTGCTTTGAAGAGGTCTGTGTCATGGTTGCAGAGTTCATCCCTGCCGACAGGAAGCTAAGTGAGGCTGGTTTTAAAGCAAGTAACAATCGCTTATTCCAGCTTGTAATGAAGGGCCTACTTTATGAATGCTGTGTAGAATTTTGCCAGAGTAAAGCAACTGGTGAAGAAATTACAGAAAGTGAAGTCCTTCTTGGCATCGACCTCTTATGTGGCAACGGTTGTGATGATTTAGATCTAAGTTTATTGTCTTGGCTTCAGAATCTCCCTTCTTCAGTCTTTTCTTGTGCATTTGAACAGAAAATGCTTAATATTCATGTTGACAAACTTTTGAAGCCTACAAAAGCTGCATATGCTGATCTGTTGACTCCTCTTATCAGCAAACTGTCTCCCTACCCTTCATCTCCAATGAGAAGACCTCAGTCAGCTGATGCCTATATGACTCGCTCTCTCAATCCTGCTTTGGATGGCCTCACATGTGGATTAACCAGTCATGATAAGAGGATCTCAGATCTTGGGAACAAAACTTCTCCAATGTCACACTCCTTTGCTAATTTCCACTACCCAGGGGTACAGAACCTCAGCAGAAGTCTCATGCTTGAAAATACAGAGTGTCACAGCATCTATGAAGAATCTCCTGAGCGGTAAGCATTTACACCTAAAAATTAGGACAACGTTAGTTCCAAGTAATCTGTAGTGTGTGCATGCAAATGCTCCTAGTGTTCAGTTCTTTGTAGTTTTAAGAATTTTAAGTTTATTTTAAAAGTTAGCTTATATAGTAATGGGTTTCATAATGGCACACATTTTTATACATATGTGTTATTTTTACTTTGTTCTGATCTATCCTCTTCACTGTGCTCCCCCATGGTCCTGCCTACTTCTGGCCATACCTCCTCTTTCCCTCAGTATGTTTTCATGCACATGTGTTCCATTTTCCTTTTTTTCCCCTTCCTTAGGATACCTTTCTTCCCTGTCATATCCCCTTTCTAGTGTGATGACCTGTACACACACCATATAATAAATATAATTCTAAATATAGGTCCTCCATAGAGAAAATGTAGAGTTTGTCTTTCTGAGTTTGGCTTATTTCTTTTTGTTATTGTTTGTTTGTTTGTTTGTTTGTTTTCAAGACAAGGTTCCTCTGGCTGTTTGGAGCTCAGTCTGTAGACCAGGCTAACCTTGAACTCAAAAAGACCAATCTGCCTCTGCCTTCCAAGTGATAGGATTGAAGGCATGCACCACCACTGCCCAGCAAGTCTGGTTTATTTCATTTAACACAATAATTTCTAGGTGTATCAATTTTCCTGTGGATGTCATAATTTTGTTTTCTTTATGGCAGATTATAATCTCATTGTGTACTCTGACCTGCCAGGCAAGATGTGCCCACTGGTACACTAATGGCAAGACTATTTTGGGGACAACCAACTGCTTTCAGACTGGATTCTAAGTCCCTCTCCATTGGAGAGAATGCATGCCTGGTACTGAGCCTTTGGCTGGGGAGGTGACAGGCCCTGGTGGAGAACATATTGCAGGTGTTTTGGTAGATGGACATCTAGTCAAAGAGCCTTCTAAATATTTGTATTTATACTTACAGAACAGTGCTGGTCTTAGCCTGGGTCACAGAAGTTTGTTTTAGCGGAGGTTGAAAGTTAATGTAGAGACTTACAAATGGTCAAAGTACTGAGAATAGATGTTTATCAAGTGCTTAGTCCTAAATGGGACATCTGTACCTGCTTCAAAGCTCAGGAAAGATCACCAAAGGGGTGTGGGGATTGTTGAGTGCCAGAAGATAGAGAGAGAGGAGGGCCGTGAAACACTGTTTTCTGGAAGTGGCATGGCCATCCCAGTCGCCAGCTCACAGCAGTCATGACTAGCTGTACAAAAGGAAAAAATGTGTGGGAGTAAAAGAGGGACAGTTGAGGAGAAGGAAGTCATCAAGAGAGGGCTGGGAGAAGGGAGGTGATGGGGTGAGAGTGATCACAAACATTCTCTATTTTTACATTATCAGAAGTAAAATACAAATGATCAAAAGCATATTTTATAATGTACAAGAATAAATAAGATGTTCTTAAAGCATCCACTGTGTGTATGTCCTACATTTTCTTTATCCGTTTGTGGTGGTCATCCAGGTTTGTTCCATCTTCTCACTGTTGTGCATTGCACAGCTGTTTAGAAACATGGCCGTGCAAGTGTGTCTGCGATGTGCTGCCTTGCAGCCTTTGGGTACGTACTCAGTAATATGGCTGGGTTATATGGTAGTTCTATTCTTAGGTTTTTGAGAAACCTCCATCTTGATTCCATAGATGCTGCACAAGTTCATATTCCCAATGAGTATGGGTTCTTCTTTCTCCACACCCATGCCACATGTTCATCCATGCCGTATTGTATGTTCTCCTGTTAGTAACCATTCTAACTGCCTGTGAGGTGGGATTTTAAAGCAGTTTTCATTTTTATTTCTCTGATGACTAAGGACGTTGAACATTTTGCATAATATTTATTGGCTATTTATATTCCTTGTTTTGAGAATCATCTGTTCAGTTCAGTCATTAGCTCATTTATTGATCTGGTGAGTTTTTCTCTTTGGTGTTCAATTTTTGTAGCTCTTTGTCTATGCTTAGTATTGTTTGGTGTATGGTTGACAGAGCTTTTCCCTGGCCATATGCTCTACAGAAGCCTTGTACTTTCATGTAATATCATTCTTCCAGTTCCTGGGATTATTTTCTGTGCTTTTGGAGTCCTTTCAGAAAGTCTTTGCTTCTGTGTATGGTTCTGTGTGGGCAAGGCTATCATAGTTGTTAGTAACTCACGACAGTCTGATAATGAACATTCTTCCACATGCACACATACTTAGGTAGTCAGAAGGACAAGCTCCTAAGTAGAGGGCGCCATTGGGACAATGACTGTCTAACTTTGCCTTCCCGATCCCTATATCCTTAAATACTGTGCCAGGAGAGGTGAGTACTTTATAACTAAATTCTTTAAAGTGGAATGCCATTTAACCTCTATAGTTGTCTCCATGGTGTTTTGTAGCAATAGGTAAATCTGTGTAAATGTCTGGTATTCATCATCAGATAACATCTTTCTTTTTTTCATTATTATTATTGTTGTTGTTGTTGTTGTTATAAGACAAGGAATGTAGCCTTGGCTGGGCTGGAGCTCACTGTGTGAAACAGGCTGCTCTTAAACTCACAGAGATTAGCCTGCCTCTGCCCCATAAGTGCTAGGACTGGAGGGGTATGCATTGCCACGCCTGGGTCACTGTTAACATTTTTGAGATTTATAAAAAGCAGAAATTGTTAGTATTTTAAAAGAATATTAGGAACAACTTGACAAAGAACCCCACTGATTATGCCATTAAAAAGATCATTTATTAAAAATGTGGGAAGATAGGCAAGGCATGGTGGTACACATCTTTAATCTCAGCACTTGGGAGGCAGAGGCAGGTGGATCTCTTGAATTCAAGGCCAGCCTGGTCTACCTAGTTTCAGGACAGCCAGGGCTATATAGAGAAACACTGTCTCAAAAAATTAAAAATAAATAAAAAATAATCTTGAGTAATTAAAAAAGTAAAAAGATATGTTTTACTTTTATCTTCAGTATAAATAAGCCAAATAAAGTCTCTTAATAAAATTTAAACTTAAAACTCTATAGAAACAAATGAGAGGGAAAAATAAATATTTGAATAACAAAATCACAGTTCATATTGCATAAAGAGACCATGGGTATTAAATCTTGTAGCCGATCCAGTTTGTAGATGATTCTGGGCCACAAAGAATGGAAATGAATTTCCTGAAAACACAGATTTAGATTAGAGACCCCGCTTCCTGAGTAAACGTATGTTCTACCTTGGCATGGCAGTACACACCTGCAGCTGCAGTCCTTGGGGAGCAGCTGCAGTGTGAGGGGGCTGAGGATCTCTTGAGCTTAGGAGTTTGATAGCACACAGCAAGACCCTGTTGTAAAAGCAAGCGCCTTCTCTCTAAGCATGTTCTATATTTTGAATCTATTTTCTATAGTTAAAGAAAAGAATAAAGACATTTTTGTTAATAATTGATAAACATCAAATCCTTAATATACTTTTTTAATGCAAGACGAATTCTTCTAATTGTATTTTTTCACTCCCATCTGTTTTTTCTACTTTTTTGAAAGAAGTGATACACCTGTTGAGGCCCAGCAGCCTGTGAGCAGCGAACCCATGTGCCAGGGCTCAGGGTTAGAAAAAGAGCCTGCAAATGGAGCACAGAACCCAGTTCCAGCCAAACAAGAAAAAAATGAGGTAATATTTATTGAATGCCATGTGCTTCAAAGTTACACTCTTTGTAAAAATTAATAGAATTGGATAAAATTTAAAACATTGTTTAATATTTTGGAGTAGTACAAAGATTTTAGATATTCTTATTGGCTTGTTTTCTGGCTTCTCCCCAAAGAATTTGTAGTATGTTTAGTTGTAATTGAGTATTTTAAGTAGAGGAATTTATTAAAAAAAAAAAATCTATAATGCCACATATTGGCACTGCATGACTTAAATAATTAAATTTGCATTAAATGTGGCTAATTTTCATTTTAAAGGCATATACTGTATATTTTACTTATTGTACTTAATAAACAAATTTTAAATATATTATATAGAGCAATACTTTTATCTAAACCCAAGGTTCCATTTTTATGTTTCTGACAGGAAATTGTATTATGATAGATTATAAATTTTGTGTGCTATTCCACTTGAAGAGGTGTTAAATGTGATTTTTCCCCTTTTTTAAAAAAATAATTATTGGTACGTATGTATGTATGTATGTGTGTGTGTGATATATGCAAGTGCACATGCCATAGTGCATGTGTATGTCAGAGGAGAATTTGTGGGAGATAGTTCTCTCCAGAATCAAACCTAGGTTGTCAGGCTTTTATGGCAGGTAGCTTTATCCACTTGCCTGTCTCTCCAGCCCCTAAACAATTGTTTCAGTGGATTAATGGGAAATACTGAGACTGATGATGAATTTAGAACTAGCTATTACTCATGAAAGCATATTTTGAGCCCAGTTTTTAGGCAAATATGTTTCTATCTATAGAAACCTATTACATGCTCAGTATTAAATATGTTTGATAAGGTTAATATTTTTACTAAATAGCAATACAGTTTTTAAAAAGGTATCTAAGTAATGCCAAATTTATCATTATCTACGTGCATATTCCCTGTCTGTGTGTACATTATTACTTGTCTGTTTGCATGTTTACTTTGGGCTAGTCAGGAATGGACAGTAACCAGTCATTTCAGTCCAGAGTAAAGCAAAGAGGCCAGTAATAGGTGATGATTAAGATGTTGATGCTATGTTATTTTTCATAGAGTAATGTGATTTTTAAATTGTTCTAATTGTAATTTTATTCAGCATTTATAGATGATATTGAAAAACCATAAATCATTAATGGTCTGTTCAACAATATGTATTGTTTTTCTAATATTTTTAAGCTTCGAGATTCCACTGAACAATTTCAGGAATATTATAGGCAAAGATTACGCTACCAGCAGCATCTAGAACAGAAGGAGCAACAGCGGCAGATATACCAGCAGATGTTACTTGAAGGAGGTGTGAACCAAGAGGATGGTCCTGATCAGCAGCAGAATCTTACCGAACAATTTCTTAATAGGTCTGTTGTCTGTCAATGTAAATAAGAGATTTGTTTAAAGCCGTTCAAAGCACACAGAGAAGGCTAGGGCTGGAGAAGTGGCTCACAATGAAGATCACATGATGCTTCTTAGAGAATATCCAGGTTCAGTTACCACCACCCACATAGTGGTGCAGAAAGCTTCTAACCACCTATAATTCCTCTTCTGGCCTCTGTAAGCACCAAGTAAACATGAGGTGCACATATGTACATGTAGGAAGGAAAACATTTGTGCACATGAAATAAATCTTTTAAAAACATGCAGTAACTGCTACTTTTTCATGTAATTTGGAATTTTCAGGTTTTAGAAATGTTTTTTTGTAATGTAGAATTACATAGTGTCTTTCAGTTACAAAACCTAGTTTTGTCTTTCTTCCCTGAGTAACTGTAGCTGCAGTGTGGTGGTTCAGCTCATGGGCTGGAAGCTTGTGGGCTAGATGGTTCCCATTTTTACCCAAGGTAGATGAGAAGGTACAGGAGAAGTTACTTCATTTCTTTTTTTTTAAAGTTGTAACATTTTATGTGTCCTAGTGTTTTGTCTCTGTGCCTATCTGTGTGTCAGAGCATGACTGGTGGTCACAGAGGCTGGAAGAAGTCATTGGGTTCCCTGGAACTGGAGCTACAGACAGTTGTGAGATACCATATAGGTGCTGGGAACTGAACCCAGGCCCTCTGGAAGAACAGTCAGTGAGGAGAAGAGCCAGCTCCTCTGTGTTGTCTTCTGGCTTCCACAAGCATGCTGAAGCACCTGTACATATACCCTTAATTATTAATTAATGCTGCTTTAAAAAATAAAAAGACAGGGTTTCTTTGTGTAGTCCTGGCTGTTTTGGAACTCACTCTCTAGATCAGGCTGTCCTTGAACTCACAGAGATCTGCCTGCCTCTGCCTTTTGACTGAGTGCTGGGACTAAAGGCACGTGTCACCGCCACCCAGCATGATTAAGTTCTAAGAACACAGGATACTAGGTCTATATTGTGCTTATCTTGTGCAAATAACTTGTACATCAATTTTTGTTGTTCTCTTTATAGTGCCGCACCAACATTTTATATTCTCGATTGTATGCTCAGTATTTTGCTTGGCATCGGTGATTGGGCACTCTGTCCAGCCTTCATCCTGCCCTTCTTTAAGAGACCGGCTATAGAGTGAGACTCAGGGTGGGGAAGAGAGACTCTAAAATGACAATCAGACTGATGTGAGCATTTTGAAGTCTCTTTACACTTAATGTCCAGATTTACTTATGTCCTTTTTGGATGGGGGGAGCATATCACAGGATTAATGTTTCACAGAAACATAATTTCAGAAATTCTTTCTAATTAAATTTGTACCTAATACATATTTAATAAATATTGAATTTCCCCCTGATTTTTGTTATATTTTTGTTTTGGATTTTGAGTTGAGTCTTTGTGTACTTCAAGTTAGCCTCAGCCTTGCAAGTACTGGGATGATTATAGGCATTTGTTAGTATGCCTAGCTTTTGTAAAAGACTTCAAAAACCAAGCACACACAAAGGGAAAGGAAAAAGCACAATGAACTATCATACTTCAGTAAGCATACCTATTGTGTTAGTCCTCTTTTATGTTGACTCTTGGCTGAAGGGTGATCCTGGGTCTCACTGTGTAGGCTGGTCTGGTCTTATCCTCCTTCATCAGCACACCTCATGACAGGATTACACATATACACCATTGAGGCATCATAGATCTAAGAGAGCCTGGGGCCATCTTCTTCATGCCTTCCGTTAAGTTTGAGCTTCCAAGGAGTCAGGCTACGCAGATAGAAGGATTGTTTAGAAAGAAATAGCAAGGGTGCATTTTGTTAGTATGTTCTCTCTCCAGTGCCCCATTCGAGTCTGACAAACAATAGTTAAAGGGTGAGTGAATGAATGCAGACCTGGATAGGGTACCACTTGGCATTTGTGGCCTGCTCTTATCATCCATGTCTTGACAGCATGTTGATAGGATGTTCCTAGAGATAAGTGAAATGAAGACAACTTGTTTTGTTAGAGGAAAATTTGGTACCTTGATATTATTATTGGCAGTATTTGGAAATTATGATGTTTTTTTGTTTTTTGTTTTTGTTTTTATTTATTTATTTATTTAGGTTTTTCGAGACATGGTTTCTCTGTGTAATGATTTTTTTTTTTTTTTTAATTCAAAGCATCACATATGCTAAGCAACAACCACCAAGCCTGTCTCCTTTACAGCATGGTACTGTGGGAAAATTATCTTTTTTAGTATCTTGGTTATGTCTTCAGTTGATGATGAGCATTTTTTATAAAAAAATTTCCCCTCAATTATATATATTCACAAATGTGACTTTTCCAGCTTTTAGCCTTGGATATATTGTGAATGTTTTAAACTACATTTTAAAACATCTACTTGTGTTGTTTACTTCTATAGGTCTATTCAAAAGCTTGGCGAACTAAATATTGGCATGGACAGTCTTGGTAATGAGGTGCCAGTACTCAACCAACAATGCATCGGGAGCAAAAACAATGGATCAAATAATTCCTCTGTGACTAGTTTTAGTACACCACCCCAAGATCCCAGTCAGAGGTTAATTCATGATACTTCTAATATTCACACAAGCACTCCTCGCAATCCCGGATCAACAAATCACATCCCTTTTCTTGAAGAATCACCTTGTGGAAGCCAGAAGTAAGTACTTGACTATAAAACCTGAAATATTAACTTCTTACTGGAGTTTTAGGAACATAAACATCAACTTCACTTTGGAGCCTTATAGCATTGAGGGCCTCTCCCAATTTCTCTCTGACCTGCCTTCATTTGTCTGTTTTAATCTCTTTAGAGTCATCTTTCTTGTCTGGTGTGTTTTTTGCTTTCCCACTAGCACCAGGACAGTTGTGTTTGTATAAACCATCTTACTGAGTCGTAAGTGTTAGACTTTATCTTGATTTTTACACACACACACACACACACACACACACCCCGCCTTTGACATTCAACAGATAATTTCACTGACTTTTAGGGAACAAGAGGGTGTTTTCACTACGTGTTAGAGTGATTCTGGGAAGACAGTTTTGGCAACCGTGAAAACATTATAGCAGCTAAAGACTTTGCATATTCATGTTTTCACTAGTTGGATCATTTTTATCTTCCTGTCACTAGTAAATGGGTTAATTTATGCAGTTATGCAGTGAGAAGAGTCAAGGGGTATTTTCTTGCATTACCATAAAATACTTTTTGAGTGTAGTTAATTTAGAAATGTGTACTTTCCTTTTGACGCCCGTGTACTTGTAGGAATTAGCCTTGTAATTAATGTCACATTCTACTTTTGTAACTAGGATACTGGATCCCAGGCTGTTACACAAATGTCCGTGAGTAGAGACAGGAGCTAAATCTTAAAGTTACACTTTATTCAGAGGGTCTGTGATCTAAGAAGACAGCAAGTTAATACCCTGACTCCACATGCACAGCATTGCACACATCCATGCATGCACATACACAAATAAATGTAAAAACAAAATTGTTTTATTATGTTAAAAAGCATTCAATGATTTGTTGTCTTTTTTTCTCTCTGGGACATGACTCCAGCATCATTCTTGCTTTTATTTACTGGCTTTAAGCCATTTAAAAAACAAACAAACAACAATAAAACAGGCCTAGAAAATTCTGGGACTTTTGTCATCTTCCTGGGATCTTCTTTTCCTGTGTTGGATCCCTGTCCTTAGAGGATCTCATGTAGTTCTTTGAAAGGGGATGTGTGTCAGAAGTAGTTTCTTAGACATTGTATATCTGTCGTGTTTGCTGTATTTCACAGTGTTGGTATAGATTTGGGGTGGTAACCATTTCTTAGTATTTAAAGCCCTGCAATGTGATATTCCAGTTTCAGAGCTCTTATGAAGCAATCCAATGTCATTTTGATTCTTGATCCTTTGTGTAAGGCCTGTTGCTTTTTCCACTCTGAAATTTTTAGGTCATTTTCTTTCCTGATGTCCTGTCATTTCATTCTGTCAAATCCTCCATGGGTCTTCTAAAACTGGAAACTTAAGCTTTAGGAAGTTAGAAAAAGTGTTTTTTCCCCCTGATGTGATGTTTTAATTGAAGTGTTCCCATTTTCTAAAAATTTACTTAAAAAAAAAAACACTCCATTTTTTTTCCCCCCGAGATGAAATCCTCTTGTCTTTAAAGAGTGTGACTGTGGTTTTAGATTTGGGGCGCTGCTCTGTGAAGTGCTGCTCTTTCCTCACTTCCTCCGGTGTCTCCCTTTTATGAGGAGGGCCTTTTCTTCTTTGTGTATTTGGAAGCCTCTGGCTGTCTGTAATTCCTGAGGAGTTTTCTTAAGTTATTGGAAAATAGCTGCGTGTGCTGGCGACTTGTCTGTTCTTGGCCTTACAGGTTAAACGGGTACACTCTTCTAGGAAGGGATAACTGTCAGTTTGTTATTTTTTTCTCCAAGGCCAGATAATTTTCCTAAAGAGTAATTTCTAGGCTTGTGCTTGGGGCAGGATTAATAGGCGTTGCAGACAGGATTGTGGGACAAGCAGAGGAAAGGTTCTTGATCCTTCCTATACAATGTAGAGACTTGGCCCTCTTTCTCACCTTCTGTCTACAATTCTCCTGGTATCACCAAAGTGTCTCCATATAGTAGCTTTGAACGGAGTTAATGAAGATCATTTGCTAAGAGAAAAAAAAGATTGAAAGGTTAAGTTAACTTAGTTTCTGTTTCAAGTTTCAGAGTAAGCTTTATTTGAACTTCTGTTCCCTCAGCTCATCAGAACATTCTGTCATTAAGCCATCACCTGGAGATTCATCAGGGAGTCTATCAAGGTCAAAAGGGGAAGAGGTAATGTTGTTGAAGTTTCTGTGTGTGTGTGTTGCAAAGAAAAAACTTTTTTTGTGTGAGACAGGGTCTCACTGTGTAGCTCTGGCTGACATAGAACCTGGCCTCAAACCCACAGAGATCAGCCTACCTCTGCCCCAGCACTAGGATTAAAGGTGTGTGCCACCACCACTCTGCTGCAAAAATTCTTACTTCAAAGAAAACTATAGAAATGGTCATTGTTGATCTCAAAATAGTTGGATAGATCTCACGGACTACGTATTAGAGTGATTCTGGGAAGACAGTTTTGGCAACCGTGAAAACATTATAGCAGCTAAAGACTTTGCATATTCATGTTTTCACTAGTTGGATCATTTTTATCTTCCTGTCACTAGTAAACAGGGATTAATTTATACAGTGAGAAGAGTCAAGGGGTATTTTCTTGCATTACCATAATTAATTTAGAAATGTATAATTTCCTTTTGACACCTGTGTACTTGTAGGAATTAGCCTTGTAATTTGCCTTTGAAAACACATTTTGGGATCAATCAGGATGGCTGGGTCAGTAGGGACCAGTGCTCACCACCAAACCTAATAAACTGAGCTCAGTCCCCAGGACTCACGTGGTAGAAATAAAGAATTGATTGCCAGATGCTGTCTTCTGACTTCCATGTGCATATGTGCACCCCCCCCCCACACAAATAATTGAGAGCACAGTTGTAGATATTCGCCTGTCACAGATCACTGCCCCACAAAACAGAACAAAAAAACCCTCTTAGTGTTCAGAAGGGTGTTTAATCAACCATCCATTCCTCTCTTTTTTTTTCTCTTATCTCCCCAGACTATTCATTTACATATCTTTCTCTTATACGTGGATTTAGAGCTCATATGAATAACAATTCAGTTAGATAAGAAAAATACATGTTAAACATATACTGTATAATATATTTCTATACACACATCTACAGACATCCTCTACTTCCCTAAGGAGGGCCATTGTTGGTATGCATAAAAGCTTGGGTAGTAAGAGGGAAAGTCCCTTCACTGCTCATTGAGATTCTTGGGTTCTTAGGCTATGTCTAGAGCTGAAATGATTTGCATTTTTGCGTAGGTGAGGTTGATCTTTCCCAAAGACAAGATTACATTAAGGCTGTCAGCCATGCTGTCCAGAGACCCCTGTTCCAAGTCCAGGCAGTCCTGCTCAAGTTAGCAGTGCTGTTGTAAAGGACATAGAGCAAGAGCTTCAGGAGTCTTTGTGTAGAATTGCTTCAGCTCACTTTTCTGGGAGTGTGTGGACAGAGACTGACACTTTAAATAAACATGAAACTCAAATATTTTTATTAAAATCACTTTCATAATTTTAAAAGGCCATTCTACAATTTCAATGTGAAATACTGAAATACTAATTGCCATAAGCTGTCTGATTTTAGCTGTAAGTGTATCAATTAATGTTTTATATTTCTTCTTCTTTTCTTCCTGAGAGAGCAGTCTGACTGTGTTGCCCGTCCTCATCTAGAACTACTTCTCCTGCCTCAGTTTTAACTAGCAGCCCATGAATGTCCTGTTAGAACACAAATGAAGCTCTGTTGTTTTTGTTAGGACTATATATATGAGTTCCCCCTTGAAAGTTAAAGGAAGCTTAATATGGGAATATATATTCTAATGTTATAATTATTCTAATTTCAGCGTTTATTTATGTGCATGGGTGTTTTGCCTGCATGTATATATATATATATATATATATATGCACCACATGTGTGCCAGGTGCCCACAGAACACACTAGAGGAACTGGGTTTATAAATGTGTAGTTGCTGGGAATTGAACTCAGCACCTCTAGAAGAGCGTGCTCTTATGGCTGAGCCATCTCTCCAGCCCCACCCCCAATCTTATTTCTTTTACATTTATATATTTTATCTATAATGTTCTTATATTCCAGTTAAATGATGCACAGCAAAAATAATAAGACAGATTGAGAATGTATGTACATATTTTTTTCTTTCGAGGCTGTACTTCATGTTCTATGTATGTATATAATCACATATATGTCTGGTATCTGAGGAGGTCAGACAGCAGCAGCCTTCCCTGAACTGGAGTTACGCATGATGTTGAGCTGCTGTGTGGGTGCTGGGAACTGAGCCTAAGTCCTCTACAAGAGCAACAAATACTCTTAACTGCTGAGCCATCTCTCTAGGCCCCATATTTTATTTTTATCTGACTTTGGTTTAGTAATGATTAGCAAAAATTAATAAAAATTAGTTAATTGGACTTGTCACTTAAAAGATTATTAGCAGCTACTATGAAATGATCAAACAGGTATAATACGGTTGAAATTAATTTAAAATGGGATAAAGATAACTCAAGCTTGTTTTTCTACATACTGACTTTTATATTTGTTCTTTCCATAGGATGACAAGTCAAAAAAACAGTTCGTTTGTATTAATACCCTAGAAGACACGCAGGCTGTTAGAGCAGTGGCATTTCATCCAAGTGGTAGTTTGTATGCTGTTGGTTCAAATTCAAAAACTCTCAGAGTGTGTGCCTATCCAGAAAAAATAGATGCAAGGTGAGAGCCCGTTTGCATTGTTCCGCTGCATTGTTCTGAACTTGGCTCTGTTGGTTGCCTTTTGTAGTCGCCATTTACTAATGTTCAGTTCTTCCTTTCTTTATGTTAAGCATTTTTAATCAGTGCCTAGGAAAATATCCATCTTTATTAATTTGTTCATTTCCCCATAAAATATTTCTGAGTATGCTGTTTTACATTGTAAAATCTTTATTTCCAAGACATATTTATATCTGCAGAGTTCTTATAGTCCATCAAAATGATGCAAGACAAAAACTAGATTATGGCTCATTTCAAATTGAGAAAATACACAGTTTTTTCTTTTGAGGCAGCATTTCACTTGTAGCATGGGTTGGCCCTAAGTCCTAGCTTCTTCTGCCTCTTCCTCCTTTGCAGATACATGTGGTCATACCCTGACTTACATTCCCTATAGTTTCAGAGGAGTCTCCATTAAATTATAATAAATACTGATATTGGGCATTTTTAAGCCTACAAAATTAAAATTTTATTTGTTTAACTTAACAATGGTTTTATTATCTTGTTCTAGCAAATTATAGGATTTGAAAACAAGATGAATGTTCTAAAAGATATGTCACTGTAGTACAACCAATTTAAATTTATCCCTGGCTGGCTTATAAATGCATGAGACTTAGGCTATGGTTCTTTTATTTGGCTTTGACAATTACTGGGGGTAACCCCTAATCTTCTTTTCTACTTTTCTAACTGCTGGCCTGGCTGCCTTCCAGCAGTGTACCCCGGATGCTTGCTGTTTCTCCGGGCCGTGTGCTCATGGTCCATCTCCTCTCAGGGCCTTCCCCTCTCTCCTCTTTGTTCCATCACACCCCCACCCAGGTAACTCTAAGACCCACCTATTTCTGATCCTTCCAGTAATTGGCTGTAGCCTTTTTCATTTAACCAATAGTTTTAAATTAAGGAGCAAGGTTTGCACAACAAAAGCTTGTAAATGTGAAAATTGCACTATAATACATAGCAACAGACATGATAATATTCTTTATTTATATATAGTTCAGTGGTGGTATAGTATTTGCCTATGATGCATAAGACAGTAGACTGGGTTCAGTCCCCAGAACAGCAAAAAATATATTTTTTTGTTTTAGATATAACTTCACAGGAATCTAGATAAGAACGTTGTGATAAGGTACCGTTTTTGTTGCTTATTATTAAATGTCTGCTATGATTAAAGTAGTAGTAAAGGGCTGGAGAGATGGATCAGCATTTAGAGCAAAGACTTCTCTTCCAAAGGACCCGGGTTTGAGTTCCAGTACCCATATGGTGGCTTATAACCTTCTGTAACTCCAGAAGAACCAATACCCTGGGGCACCAGGCCCAGATATGATGCACAGGCATACATACAGTCAGAGCACTCATACATAAAATAACAATTTTAAAAAATGAGCATTATAAAGATTATGAGTACTGGATGTGATGGTGACACCTTTAATCCCAGCATTGAGAAGGCAGGGGTAGCTGGAATCTGTGAGTTTGAGGCCAGTCTGGTCTGTAAAGGGAGTTCAGGACTCTGTCTCGATAAAACAAGAAAATAAAAAAGATTATGAGCTAATTGACAAATTTTTGTGGTTAGAGGAATAAAACTTTGTATTAGTATTCTAGAACACAGGGGCTGTTAGAACAGTGAACAGTCGCTTTTTATCCAAATGGTGGCTTACATACTGTTGATTCAAAAAAAAAAAAGGCTGAGAATACGTGCCTTTTCATACCAAAAGGAAGATACCCAAGCAAATAAGCTTTATAGATCTTTAAAAGTTTTAATTATTACAAGTACTATGCAGCATATTATTTTGGCTTTTTAAAGCAAATTTTTAAATGTACTACTTAGTTTGGGAATTTCGTACATGCATATAATGTATTTTGATCATATTCACTCCCCCTCCCTTCAGTTCCTCCTAGGCATCCCCCAAATATACATCCAAGCCCCCAACTTTATACACTTTTTAAAAAGTTAAATACACACTGAATCTAGTTAGTGTTTCCCATATACGTGAGTATGGGGCCATCCACTGGTGCATGGTTAACCTATCAGTACCCACACTCCAAAGAGAACTGACTGTCCCACTGCTAACAGCAGTCAACTGCCAATAGCTCCTCAATTGGCGGTGGGCTGTCCCAAGCCCCTCTCTGGTCCATTGCTGCAGTTCTGACTGGCTTGACCTTTTGCAGGTCTAGGGTAGGTAACACAGCTGCTGTGAGTTCATGAGTGCAATGGCCATGTCATGTATAGAAGGCAAGTTTCACAGCACTCCTCCCTTTCTGTAATGCTGTGCTGGTTGATGCAGCTGTCTCATTTATATTTGATTAGCTATGCATCTTTGTATTAACTGTTGCCTCTGCCACAAAAGAAGCTTCTTTCGCCAGAGTTGAGACCAGCACAGATCTTTAGGTATCACCATAAATATTTAGAGGGCAGTTTGACAATGATAGTGGGTTACCCCCCAGGGACTGTGTTCTCCCCTTTTCTGGGCCTGTGACTAGGTTAACAGTACCAATTTTTAAAGTACACTTAAAGACTTATAACCCTAATAGAATAGAATTGACAGAGTTTTCATAATATTTTTAATATATGTGTGTGTGAATGATAAATAAATAATAATTTTGACCATGTGAAAGTATTTAAAGAGTTAGCTAAGAGGCTGTAGAGATAGTTCAGTGGTTGAGAACATTTGATGCTCTTGCAGAAGACCAGTGCTCATTTCCTGGTACTCACATCAGGTGACTCACAACCATCTATTAACTGCATGCAGTTCAGGGGGTCTAATATCCTGTTCTTGCTTCCAAGGGCACCTGAATGCACATAGCCATACATACATGCAAACATATGCATGTACACATAATAAAAATTAAAAGCTAGGAAAAAGAATAATAGAGACCCTGTTAATTCATAGTGTTAAAGTTTTTGTTGCTCTTTTTATTAATAAGTAGATTTATTTATTTGTATTTGAGTATATGAGTGGGGTTTTTTTTAAGATTTTTTTTATTTTATGTATATGAGTATACTGTTGCTGTCTTCAGACACACCAGAAGAGGGCGTTGGATTCTATCACAGATGGTCGTGAGCCACCATGTGGTTGCTGGGAATTGAACTCAGGTCCTCTGGACGAGCAGTCTGTGCTCTTAACTGCTGAGCCGTCTCTCCAGCCCATATGAGTGGTCTTACCTGTTTTTAAGTGCAACACATGATACAGTACCCACAGAGGTTGGAAGAAGGTGTCAAATCCTGGATCTGGAGTACAGATAGTTTTTAGCAGTCATATGGGTGCTGGAAACTGAACTCAGGTTCTCCACAAGAGCAGCAAATACTTCTAACCATTAAACTGTCTTTCCAGCTCTGTATTACTAAGTAGAAATACTTGAAGAAGAGACAGCAGAATTTTAGATCAGGCTGGCCTTGAGCTTGGGATCCATGCCACATGCTTAGCAAGCACTTCCACATCTCTGTCATCTTTTCCCTGCAGCTGTTCTCCGACTTTCACCTTCTTGGGAACAAATATCCCTATCTTTTAGAGCTCAGAACTTCATACTTTATCATAATAACTTACGTGCAGCATCATGGCATCACCTACACCAGCTAGACTGTTAAATTCTTGAAAGAGGCCTTGTCTTTTTAATTCTTATCCACTTCTCATCTTTTCTTAAACCCAGGCACACTGTTTACTATTTGTTAATATTCCCCCTGCCCCTGAGGAAAATTTATGAGAAAATAAAATAGATGGAGATTTTTTTAAAAACAAACAAACAAACCCATATGTCCTATTTATTATGTGATCTGAAATGGTAGATTCATATAATAGTTATAATTTTACTGATTTGTTTAAATATAATTTATAGTATTTTATTTTATGATTTTGGAAATTTAATCATCTGCTGTCAGTTAGGCATGTGGTACCCACATTTAACGTCAGCATTCTGGAGGAATGACAGGAAGATTATTGAGGTCAGAGCTAGGCTTTGTAGGCTATATCTCAAGAAGCCTCTCCCCAAATAAAGCCTTGTTGCTAGGTATTCTTTTTCCTCCTTCCTTTATAATAACTTCATGTTAACTAATTTTCAAAAGCAGGAAACTAAAATGTCTTTATGTACTTTTTTTTTTTCTAGCGCACATGACAGTCCTAAGCAGCCAGTGGTACGATTTAAAAGAAATAAACATCATAAAGGATCCATTTATTGTGTGGCTTGGAGTCCATGTGGACAGTTATTAGCAACAGGATCAAATGACAAATACGTAAAAGTGCTGCCCTTCAATGCAGAGACTTGTAATGCAACAGGTAGGGCCCGGTGCAGCAGTGGCTCACGTGCCAGTGTGCATGTATGCTTGTCCCTCTATCTTTCTGTTGTCACTAATGAAATTCAAGAACACTATCTTAAAGAATTTATTTTTTGTTCTGATTCAATGAGGCATTATTTTTTTAAAATAAGTCTTATAGGTAGTCAAGTAGTATATGAATTTTAGAAAAGCATAAGGTAAAAATAATTTTTAAGGACTAGGGATGTAGCTGAATGATAGATCACTTGCATAGTGTGGGTAAACATGCGAGTGCACACTCACACACACACACACACACACTCACACACGAGTGTGTGTGAGAGAAACAGAGACTAAGAGAGCCCTTTAAATAACTACCATAATTAATGGATATTTTCTATAATGTATCTTTTCTTTTTTGTTTGAAATAAAAGACAGGGAAGCAATGAATTTTCTGTAGTTCTGTTTTAAAGGCAGTAATAATTAGTAATCAGCATTTTAATGTTTTGAAGTTTTATGTTCAGTAAATGAGTTGATTACCCTAAATATAAATTATAATGCACTATTTTTTAAATTAAGTGTGTTAGCTTTCATTATGGGTTTCATTATGATGTTTTCCTACAGATGTGTCATCATGCTTTGTTCTAGCACTGCTGTGTTATCCTTGGCCAATGCTTAGGCAGGTTAGCATCCTCTTCAGACAGTTAAGTTGAGCAGCTTTTTTTTTTTTTTTAATTCTTATTGCTGTTTCAGGACCAGATCTGGAATTTAGCATGCATGACGGGACAATTCGAGATTTGGCATTTATGGAAGGCCCAGAGAGTGGCGGAGCTATTTTAATAAGTGCTGGAGCAGGAGATTGTAACATTTATACAACAGACTGTCAGAGAGGACAGGGTCTTCATGCTTTGAGTGGACACACTGGTATGTGGTACTCAGTTGGACGTTTCTCACTTTATGCTCCGTGCTGTTTATTAGTGAGATAGATCTCCACAGTGGATCTTTTTGAGACAGATTTTTACTTCAAAAACTTGCATTGTGAGTGTTGGATGTCAGAGAATATTAATAGCATTATGATCCATTTATTCATCCCAGGATTCCTTTACTTTAACCTTCACAGCCATTATATGGTGTAGGAAGTTTTATCCCTGTTTGTATTTGAAGAAAGTGAAGCTCGGGTAAAGCTGGTAAGGGTCATCTCCAATCCGACTCTAGATCCACTTTGATCAAGGCTGGTAGCCTAACCTCACAAAATAGCTGCCTGTAGTTTCTTCATGAAAAGTTGACATTATTTCAAGTGACAAATTTTTGTCTGTACTAATTACTATATCTTGAAATACAGAAAGAACTTAGTCATCTAATATAATCACCAAAGAAGGACTAAATTTGTTCAGAGTGGTTTTGACGAATTTAAAAATTCTTAAATCTACTTTATAGTGTATGCAATCTCTGTGATATGGCATACTTGGTTAATCAGTGATGGGAGGAACTTACTTTTGCACATGTATGGAAAGGCCTTTCCCACATCAGAAACTGCATGTTTCTGGTCTTTTATAGGGCATATTTTAGCACTTTATACCTGGAGCGGATGGATGATTGCATCTGGTTCCCAGGATAAGACCGTTAGATTCTGGGATCTTCGTGTACCAAGCTGTGTTCGTGTGGTTGGCACAACATTCCATGGAACTGGTAAGTTTTTCATAGATTTGAATGAAGTTCTATGAGAAAGGAACTTTATAAATGGCTCTAGTGTCTGCTTCCCTACCCCCAGCTTCGTGTAAAAAGAAGTGAGGCTGGGAATGTAGCTTACTGATAGACTGCTGGGCTACTTGGTATGAAGCTCTGAGTTTAATTCGTAGTACTGAATAAACCAGGCCAGCCTGGGCCGGAAGAGACTGCTTTAAAGAAAAGGAAAGGATGTTGGGGTGGGCATTAGAGGGAAGACTGACTTTGTATTTTATTGCTTAGTTTCAATTCTTTCAGAATTCTATCATATGTTACCATATTTATAAACTGATATTAGATTAAATATTGTGTTCCAGATTGGCAGTTTTGATGTATATTCATTTGTTTATTATTTGTGACGTATGTAAGTATGTATACCCTACAACATGCTTTGTGAATGTGGAGGTCAGAAGACAACTTGTGGGAGTCCATTCTTTTCATGTGGGCTCTGGGGGTTAGCCTGAGTCCAGACTTGGATGAAGTCTCCTTAACTGCGGAGCCATCCCCTGCCCGGGTCGATATTCTTAACATTTTTAATTAATTAACTTCTTTATTTATGTGAGGGCGTGTGTTCACTTGAAAGCCAATAGATAACTTATGGGGGTCATTCTGTCTTGAGAATTGACCCCAGGTCATCATCTTGGCAGCAGGTGCTATTCATTACCTTTTTGGACCATCTCACTGGCCCTAGGACTATAGATCTTTAAAATTATTTTTTAACGATTTATTTTTATTTTATGTACATGGATGTTTTGCCTGCCTTTATGTCTGTGCACATGTACATGCATTGTCTGTTGAACTGCAGTCACAGAAGGTTGTGAAGCTACCTTGTGGGTGGGTGGTGGGAGCAAACCCTTATTTTCTGTAGGAGCTTCAAGTACTGTTAACCACTAAGCCATCTCTGCAGCCTCTTCTGACTCTCTTAATGAAATTCACGCTCTAGGTTTGAAGTTCCAGTTTTCTTTAAAGCTCTGCTGCGCTGTTTTTAGTATATTTTACCTCTTCTTTCTAATGCTTTCTGATCTTAAGGCCAGGTCATGGCCTGCAGCCCTTTCTTCTTTCAAACCTCACTACTTCCTGAAGAATGTTCATGTGCCAGCTTCTTTTTATGAACCAGCTATGTCTTTTATTTAAAAGTATGCTTATCTAGTGAGGGTTCAGGGGGCTGTTTTGGTTAAATGGAGTATTCTGCAGATACCTATTAAGTCCATTTGTTGTATGTGATAGTTTAACTTTAATGTTCTTTGTTGGGTTCTCATTTGGATGATTTGTTTAGAAATGAGTAGGACTCTGAAATCACCCACTATTGTTCTATTAAGACTTAATCCAGACTTTAAAAACAAAACTAGTGATATTTGTGTGAAAATGTGTATCTTCTTGGTGGATTGTTCTCTTTTTAAATATGTAGAGGCCTTCTTCATTTCTCTTGACCTTCCAACGCCTGATGCTAGTGACCCACTTCTGCTTGCCAGGCTCCACCTCCTAAATATGTCATAGCCTCCCAGAATCCCTTCTTCATTGGGGGAAAGTATTCAGAACATGAAGCTGTAGGATAGGGGTAATTTCAGGTCAAGCCTGGCCTGGCATCATGCATCCTTAGTCTTAGTTCAAACATTTGTTTCCCTCTTTGTTATATTCCAAGATTTTCCATGAATTCATGTTGCTTCTGCTGTCTGAGCCGTTCTTCCTTTTGTTTTCTCTTTACCAGGCTTTTTTCTTTAGGTTTTAGTTTAGCATTTCCTCACCACCATAAGAAGCCTCCTTTGACTGCCCAAATTCTGAACTCATCACTGTGTTCTATCACTGAACTCTTAATACCTGTTTAAAACAATATTATTCTTATTAATTGCTTACCTCTTATAATACATATTAAGTGATCATATCTGTTTCATGTTTCAGAATAGATGAACCACCTTCTGTAAAGTGACAATTGAATTAATCAGCTTTTTAAAGAAATGAACTGAAATTTCTTTGGGCACAATAATTTTTTTATGTTAAGCTCAACTTTTTATAGATTTCCTATGTGTTAGCTCTTCTCATTTTCCCTAATTCTTTTGTGCACCTTTATATATGTTGTTTGTATGTCCACGTGTGTCCAGATGCACTTGCACTGTGTATGCATGTGGAGACCAAAGGTCAGTTAGCATCAGGTGACTTCATCTAGTTCTCACCACCCTATGACTGATAAGTTTTTGAGGATCTCTTACTGACTCTGGAGCTTGCCATGTGTGCCAGACTGGCCTGCCAGCGGGCTCTTCGCCATCAGCTCTGGGGTTACAGATGTGCATGCCTGGCCTTGCATTCCCATGGGCACCAGGGATCTGAACTCATGTCTCTCACTTTCCCACTAAGTCATATCCTCAGTCCTCAGCTTCTCTAATAAAAAATAATAGTAAATTACATTTACTTTGTGTGTTTGTATGTATGTGGGTGGGTGCCGGTGTCTTATGATATTCTCCTGGAGGTCAGAGTTTTGGGTTTCAGGAATCAACTCAGGTTGTCCTGCTTCGTAGCAAGTATTTTTACCTGCTGTGCTCTGCTTGGACCATCTTTTCTGATTTTGATCATTTATTTACTACAGTGGCTCATTCTGATAATTTTTTTTTCTCATGCAACTGAGATCAGGCATTCAAGTGAGTTGTTAAATGACTGGACACTAGTATGTGGAGAGCTCTTTTATTTGACTTCAAATACCTATTTGTACTTTTTAAAGACCCAGTCAAGTAGCTATCTTCCAATTTTGTTTATCCTTTATTTTTTCATTCAGCCCTGATTCCATCATTTGCTTTGTCCTCCTTTTATAATAATCTATTTTAATCATTTACACATGTTTGCCTAGATTAATCTTGTACCATGCAGTTCTCTTGCTTAGACACTTGCAGAGATACCTCACTACTTCTGCTCCTGTGGCTTGGAGTGCAAGGCGCTCAGCAGGCTGGCCCCAGCCTGCTTTTCAAGTCTCAGCTCTAATTGTTTTCTTGCCTTTACTATTCGAGCCTTTCAGCTTTTATGTAGTTTGCATTTAAATGTTTTCTTATGTAACTCTTCCAGCCCACAATATTTTCTTCAAGAAGAGATTATCTTAGTTTACATAGATGTGTTTACATTTGGCCGTTCATATATACCATTATTTATACTGTTTACTGTTTTTCAAGATTTAATTCACACCCTTTTTTTCCTGTGCAATTTCCAGAGATTACTTGAACTACTTGGGTATTGAGCACAATCTTATTTTTATGATTAATCTTCTTTAAGAAGAAAAATCAAATCTTTATCCTAACAAGAAAAACTAAAACAAGATACTGTTGAGTTTTGGCAGGTCCACAAAGTATTATTAGCATTTTTTTTTTTTATTCACCATCTTTTTTGTGTTCTTGGGGTTATGAATGTCTCTGTTGAGAACACATGGTAAAGTTAGGGCTATATCCTTCAGATTCAGAACTTAGTTTCTATTGTTAATAAATCTTGGGTTGCCTTAGGATATTTCCTACACTGTTGCTTTAAAGTATACCGCGTTTGTGAGTTTTCTTGTTCCCTTGGCTCAATACTCTAAGCCGAGCATAGGGTATTTTTGGATTTGCCCTAGTCGTGAACACACTGAGGGAGAAGAGGTTTTTCTAGCACTGTTTCACAATGTTACACTGGCGGTTCTTCAACTCACAGGACATAGTGTTTAATTTTTTCCAGTACTTGTTTTATCCTGGCTTCTGAAAAAAGATACGGTGATTTTTTAGTTAATTTTGGTTTTTCCTTATCAGATCAATACAACAGTATTGATAAGCTCTATCAGATTATTAGTGTGTGGTTCAATGAACGTGAGAAGCTACACTGTGGCGTATTGATTTTCTGTGTTGTCCTGTTCATTTCCCCACTCTAGGCAGTGCAGTGGCATCTGTGGCTGTGGATCCCAGTGGCCGTCTCTTAGCTACAGGTCAAGAGGACTCTAGCTGCATGCTGTATGACATAAGAGGAGGCAGAATGGTCCAGAGTTACCACCCTCACTCCAGTGATGTTCGCTCTGTTCGCTTCTCTCCTGGAGCTCACTATTTGCTGACAGGCTCGTACGATATGAAAATAAAGGTGACAGACCTGCAAGGTGATGGAGACTGGCTCCCTTTATTTTTAATTTCCTAGTCTACTTTTTTTTCTAGTCTGATATGATTGACTAACATTTTTTAAGCTTTAATTCTGTAGTTATTTATTGAGAAGACTACATTAAGATTTCTTGTAGTAAATTAAGTAGAGTGAAATTTAATAAATTTATTCTGTGTTGTGATGGATTTATATGCACGTTAGCATTTTATAGTTAGTCCTTCAATGTCTAGCTTTATCTTTAAACATTCATTAACTAAAGGTTTGTTAAATAGTAACTGGGAACAGATGAAGTAACTCCTATCTTAATGGAGTTTATATTTTAGAGGCCAGTGAAAAATCAACTAGCAAATGATGTAATTTTGGTATTGCCAATGTGATTATAAATTAGCTGCTGGGAAATAGTGACTGTAGTTAGGGATGGCTGTTTTAGACTGGGTGGTGAGTACAGTTCTCTGCAGAAGATGCCATTTGCACAGAGACCTGAATGAGTAGGAACAAGCTGTACTGAGACCCTCAGTGAAGAGCACAGCAGACACAGGGTGCTGAGGCAAGGCAGACCTGGAATGGTCGTGACACTGCAGGCAGTTGACATGTTGGAACTCAGTCAACCCAGCCAAGAGACGTAGTACCATGGACACGTTCGTGACCCTGGAAGACCAGTCAGGGGCTGAGCTGATGCACTCACACCAGGGTCTTTACTCAAGCTAGCTCAGGGCTTACGTGCACTCACACCAGGTCTTTACTCAAGCTAGCTCGGGGCTTACATCACCGCAGCCCCGCAGGATGGTTCCAGTAGAGGAAAAGCCCCGAACATTCATTGAGGCAAGGTTTTATAGAAAGCAGCAAGTGAGGGTTGAGTGTTTCTAGCCTGCCAAGCATCCAATTGGTGTGCTACTGCGGCCTTTAGTATATTGACTGGTGCTGGGAAGCAAACCGTTTTCCTAATTGGTGGTTGTTAGGCAGGGATGGGCTTGTAACCTGGGGCTTGTTGGGGGAAATAATCTGGAGACTGGTGCTAGATGCAGGTTTGTTGGGGGGAGATTAGCCTGGAAATGCAGGTCTTGTTGGGGTTAGCCTAGAAACTGGAGCTGGGCTCCGGTTTGGTTGGGGAGTAACTTGGAAACTAATGTTGGGTACTGGCCTTGAGTCTGAACCCAAAATTTGGTCTCTCAGAAATACAACAGTCTAATTCTGAGGCAGAGTGTATTGGCATAAAGAGGTCTGTTTTTAAAAAAGTTTTAGGTTAATAGAAAAATCAAGACTGACTGACTTCCCACATTCCATCTGCCCTTCACATGAGTAGCTCCCGTTTGTTGTCAGTCTTTACACTAGAATAGTGTAATACTTGATAAGCTGCCTGCATTTAAAAAGTTACAACAGGAGTCCTCTGGAAGGTTTAAAATCTAAGAAGTGATATAATCCAAATTATATTAAGGTAATTTGAGTTCTTATGTGTGTGTTGTTGTTAGAACAGGAATAGAAATGCAGAACCAGAGAAGGCACTGCTGCTGAGGGTGGTGTCTGGGCAGTTAGGAGTGAGAGCGGGCAGTGAAAGAAGTGACTGAACTGAGGGCAGTTCTCCCTGAGGCTAGCTAGACTCAGGGGGAAGAGAGCAAGGCATCAGGAGCTACTGGGACTCTGACATGAGCAGACAGTGTCATTAGTGAGATGAGGTGCATGAGTCAGGCAGGAAGAGTTTGGCAAGAAAACAAAATTTGGTTTTAGACAAGTTAAATATATGATGGCTGTCAAGGAATCGGGGGAGGTATTAAATAATTATTTAAAGACTGGATTTGATAGTGTACACCTTTAATCCCAGCACTTGGGAGGCAGAGGTAGGCAGATCTCAGTGAATTTGAGGTCAGCCTGGTCTACAGAGTGAGTTCCAGGACAGCCAGGGATACATAGTGAGACCCAGTCTCAAAAGAAAAAAAAAGATTATTGGTTACTAACCTGAGATTTAAGTTTGGAGATAATATGAGTGTGAGTCATAGGTGTATAAACACCCAAGGTATGAGATAGAATTTCAGAGGAAGTAAGATACAGGGGGACAGAAGGAATCTGCAAGATGGGGACTCCAGGAACCCACCAAACTTTAAATTGGGAAAGGAAGGAAAATCAGGGAAGGGCCTTGATTTGATTGCAGTGGAGCCACATTGGAGTTGGAGCTGGGGAGAGTGGCAGCTTTGACAGATGTGTATCTTACCAAATCCTGACACTCAACGTAGCAGGAAGTCTGTATAATTTGAGTACCCACTTGCTTTTTTCTTGTAAGACAATATCATTTCTTTCTCAATTTAGGGGACCTCACCAAGCAGCTTCCTCTCATGGTGGTGGGGGAGCACAAGGACAAGGTGATTCAGTGCAGATGGCACACCCAGGATCTTTCCTTCCTTTCATCCTCTGCGGACAGAACTGTGACCCTCTGGACTTACAGTGGCTAGAGGCCACTCTGCATTGGTCTATGCAGTGAAAGCACAGAGACTCAAGACTACTGAACTGTTAGGACTACAGGCCTCAAGAACGTATCCTGCCCCAGAAAGAGTTTAACTGGAGGAACCCCCCTTATTACCATGTCCTATGAACAGAAGGTGTTGGGTGGTGGTTTTCAGTCTTCCATGTGTGTTCATGCTGCTGTGTAGTTTCCTTGCCAAAGTCTGCAGAAGAACTCTTATGTTGTTGGTGTGCACGCCAAGTCATGGCACAGGATGGGTTCATGGTTTATTATTAAGTACTCTCCTTGGGTGTTACCCAGGTAACAGTTTTATACTCACACTGACATGGAATTATAATTTAAGTAATGATTACACATAATAGAACCAGGTTCTCCCCAGATGGAACATAGGTATTCTGAAGTTTCTGCTCTTGTCACAATCCCATACTGTATCACGTGTCTTCTAGAAGTCAGGGTTTGGTAAAGTCTCCAATTTTACATGATTGTCTTTGCACAGGGCTTACCAGAGTCTCCAGATGAAAGAATGGCTTTCTCTTAACCCAGGGTGTGGTTGCTAATTTGTCACATCATTTTGTTTCAGGCTAAAAGGTAATGACTATTTTGCTTTGGGAACTTGTTGACTTCAATTTTTTGAATGCACAAGATACCTCCCTCCCAAACAGCACTGTAGAAGCAGAGCAGCAGCAGTTACAAGGAACAATAGTCGATGGTAGGGTTAACTTACTGGGTAGCATTTTCCTCTTAAAAATTAAAGACTTTGCCATGACCCCAGCATGGCTTGAAAAGCTATGTTTGCATGATAATTTAAAACAGAAAACTGAAACTTTGCACTCCAGAAGCTTTTTTGGATTTTCTTGCACAGTTTTGTGTAATGAGGAATAATGGTTTTATGTGTACAGTACTATATAGCCTAACATTTTATGTATCTTTATTTTCGTATTGTTCAGTATATTACTTTAAGTTATTAAATAGGCTACTTTATTTATTTCAACTGCAGTGGTATTGACCTGTCTGTGCACTATATGTAGCAAGCATTTTAAATCTATAGTACACAAGTGGGAGGGTAATAGAAGTGTAACTGTGCTTTTTATTTCAATAAAGACCTCTTGACACCCAAACTGTCCTTTTCTCAGAGTCTGGGTCCATGGCATTCTATTCAGAGTGCTGTTTCCAGTTTACCTGGAGAAGACAGGTCCAAGGAAAGAAAGACTTCCTGGATGTGGACCCTAGCACTGCTGCTGCCTTTTTTTTTTTTTTTTTTTTTTTGGTTTTTCAAGACAAGGTTTCTCTGTATAGCCCTGGCTGTCCTGGAACTCACTCTGTAGACCAGGCTGGCCTTGAACTCAGAAATTCACCTGCCTCTGCCTCTCAAGTGCTGGGATTAAAGGCGTCGCCACCACTGCCCAGCCCTAGCTCTGCTTCTTGCTGTTTCCTGAAGCCCCTAGCAACACAGAGCACTTGTTCTCTCTCTCCTTTACCCAAGACTTTGTACACGCTGAGCAAGCAGTGTACTACCCGAGCTGCATCCTCAGCTTTTTGTTGTGATTTCTAGTTAACAAAGCCTAGCACAGCAGGGGCTGGAACATAGCTGTGTGGTAAAGCATTTTCTAAGCATGCAGAAGAAGCCCTGGGTTCAGTGCCCAGAACTATAAAACACAAACAGGCCAGGCTACGTAAGTGTGCCTAGTAAAGCGCACACTCTAACCAGTGCATCAGCAAGGTTTGGAAGCTTTAGAATGTTTGACACCTACAGATTTTTCACTCAGACTTGGAAGGGAATACTACAAACACTAGTGCCATCTTGAAATTAACTCTCCTTAGTTTGGTTTAATGTGCAACTTCACACATTTTAAAATTATCTTTTTGTTTTGATGTTTTGTTTTGAGCAGGGTCTTAACCCTGGCTAGTCTGGAGCTCAGAGATCCTCTTTGCCTCCCAAATGCTGGGATTAAAAATGTAGGCCCCACTTTAGGATTCATTCATTCATTCATTCATTCATTCAAGGCAGTGTTACCTGTATAGTCCTGGCTGTCCTGAAACTCACTCTATAGACCAGGCTGGCCTTAAACTCAGATTCACCTACCGCTGCCTCCTGAGTACTGAGACCAAAAGGTGTGTGTCACCACTGCCCTGTTCATTTTAGGAATTGTGTTAAGTTTAAAACCAGGGTGGAGAAGGCATTTAGGAAAGACAAACATGATCTCATTTTACTTTTGTGAAAAGTAAGCTAAGTATGTAATGATGCTGCGCTTACCTCCCAAATCAAACTTAGTTTCCTTTTCCTTGGACAACAAATAGTTTTGACCAAACCAAGTGAAAGTGACTTTATTTTCCTTTCAGGAAATTAGAACATTCAGAGAATACACAGCTTTCTCTGCATGGTGTGTAGATGGTGTGAGTCGTGTCAGTGAAGTCCTCTGTCCACTTGGCTTTGAGTGCACCCAGTTTGGTGTTTACATTTTTCTGTGGTCTGCACCAAGTGGAAGGGAAATCCTGAAAAGAAGTTGTCATTTAAAGGTGGCCTATCTTGCTCACTAACGGGCTAGGTATTATTCTGCCCTGCTGTGCTCTGACAGCCCAGAAGTGTTGCTTAGCAAAAATGCATTATAGACCAGGTGTCACCTTGCTGTCCTCAACAGGCTCTGCTGCCGGATGTCTGGGTGGGACACCGCCATAGCTGCGGCCCTCCCTTAGTTCTGCACTGAGCTCTCTACAGTTCACGAGCAGATTTCACAGTTCTCATGGGCTGCTTTTCCTGAAGGCAAAATTACTCCTTTATCATAAAAGATATTACAGAAGTTAGAAAGAGTCAGGGAGCTCCCTTGGTCATGTCTTAGTCAGGGTTTCTATTCCTGCACAAAGATCATGACCAAGAAGCAAGTTGGGGAGGAAAGGGTTTATTCAGCTTACACTTCCATGCTGCTCTTCATCACAAAAGGAAGTCAGGACTGGAACTCAAGCAGGTCAGGAACCAGGCCTCTGAGGCAGAGGCCATGGAGGAATGCTGCTTGCTGACTTGCCTTACCTGGCTTGCTCAGCTTGCTCAGCTGGCTTTCTTATAGAGCCCAAGACTACCAGTCCAGGGATGGTACCACCCACAAGGGGTCCTCCCCCCTTGATCACTAATTGAGAAAATGCCTTACACCTGGATCTAATAGAGGCATTTTCTCAACTGAAGCTCCTTTCTCTCTGATAACTAAAGCTTGTGTCAAGTTGACACACAAAACGAGCCAGTACAGACAGCATCTCCAGGACCTCCATGTACATTGTTACTCAGACCTTCTAGAGCAGGTAGTTCTTCCCTCCTTCCTTTCTCTTCATTTCCTCTCTCTTTCCCCTTCCCTCCCACCACCTCCTTTCCCATAAAAGTTGTATTTATAGGATACTGTGGGGTCTTTCAACTCCTTTGTATATTTTTTTCTTCCTGCTTTTTGAAGTGGTTCACTATGTGTTGTCACCTTAGTATATAAGAAAATACCAAAATTTTACCAATATATCCCTGTTTCATGACAGCAGATATGCATGGTGTTATATTCCTGTATAGCATGTTGGAGGTCCTGAGACCCTGTCTCAAAAAAAAAAAAATTCATATATAAACAAATAAAGGGTTAGGGGTATAGCTGTGGGGTAAAGTCCTTACTGATGTGTGTGAATCTCTGGGTTTGATTCTCAACACTCCCCACACCTCCCCCAAGTTAATAAAATATATCCTACTTAAATTGTGAGAGAAAGCTTTCAGGACCCTCAGATATGAAATCATCTTTCTTTAAAATTATTTTTATATGTATTACACATAAGGTAACTATATGCGTTTCTGTGTATGCACTGTAGCATGTAAATGAAGGTCAAAGGTATTGGTCCCAGGGATCAAACTTAAGTTGTCAGGCTTGGGGCCAGGCAGCTTTACAGCTGAGCCAGTCACTGACTTCGATTTCATTTCTTTTACTGCATTGTCTTATAGCACCAGAAATTATTTTAGCAACTATTCGGATACATAAAGCTTATTTTCTGTGTCTCTACACTGTCTTTCCCCATGGATTGAATAGATTCTGAACTTTATACACAAAAGGAAATGCTAAGACCAAAGTGTCTGTGCTTCCAGCTGCTCTCAACATGTGAGAAAGGCGTTTGTCTAAAAGGAGATGCTGGACTTCCCAGGTCTAATTTAAATTTCATTCTAATGAAAATTTCCCCCTCCTCTTTGTTTTTCTTTTTCCAATCAAATATATTTAGCTCTTCTCAAAAATTATAAGCCCAAAAGATAGAGTTAACAGTGAAAGGAAGCCCATGAAATGTGAGAAAGCATTCATAAATCTTAATTGCTGGATAGATTGCACCGCCATTAAAGGCTAGGCTCACAAGCAAAAGTATAAGAATATATAATTATCTGGACATGGCATTGGGAGGCTGAGGCAAGAGAATTGCCACAAGTTCAAGGTCAGCCTGGTTTACATAGTAAATCTCAGGCCCTCCTGGGTTAGTTTTCTTCTGTCCTAAACACACACACACACACACACACACACACACACACACACACAGAGAGAGAGAGAGAGAGAGAGAGAGAGAGAGAGAGAGAATGAATTACTAAAATGTAACAATATTCAAAACCAACTAACCAACCAACCAATCAAAAACCTTGATTAGAAAGTAAAGGATTTGAATAGTCATTCACCAAAGAAGCACACAAAAAGATTCTCTGCTGGACTTGAAAGACAGTACAAGAGTTTGAAGTTTGAGATAAGACTGGGCAACAAAAAAGACACTACCCCAAAGAGAAGAAGAGGGTGGAGAAGGAGAGGAAGAGGAGGAGAAGGAAGAGGAAGAAGGAAGAGGAAGAAGAGGAGGAGGAGAAGAGAGGAGGAAGAAGGAAGAGGAAGAGGAAGAGGAAAAGAAGACTCAAACAGTTGAGGATTCAGGATATTTGTCTTGGGCACCCTTGTGATCACAAAATTGTTTTCTCAACACGGGAGTCTTTTTTGTTTGTTTTTGTTTTTGTTTTGTTTTGTTTTGAGACAGGGTTTCTCTGTGTAGCCCTGGCTGTCCTGGAACTCACTCTGTAGACCAGGCTGGCCTCTAACTCAGAAATCCACCTGCCTCTGCCTCCCAAGTGCTGGGATTAAAGGCGTGCGCCCCCACTGCCTGGCAACACAGGAGTCTTATATCAGATGTCTTATGTATTAGATATTTACAGTATAATTCATAACCGCAAAATTACAGCCATGAAGGAGCAATGAAATATTTTGTGGTGGGGGGACATCTCAACATGAGGAACTGTACTAAAGGGTCACAGCATTAAGAAGGTTGAGAACCACTGATCTGTAGCAATGTTGGCAGTTCCTACCAAGTTAAAACTGGAGCCAGCTGTGGTGGCACCTGCCTGCATTCCCAGCACTGGGAGGCTGAGGAGGACAATCAGGAGCTGGAAGCTGTGTAGGTAACATAATAAGACCCTGTTACAAAATACAGAAATAAAAATTAAAAAATACCACTCAACAGCCCCACATTCACATATACATTACTGGAAGTGGAGCTATGGCTCTGGTTAAGAGCACTTGTTGCTCTTGCAGATAACTAGGTTCGATTCCCAGAACCCATATGGTGGTTCACAACTCTTAGGGCTTTATTACTGTGAAGAGAAACCATGACCACATCAATTCTTAAAAAGAAAAACACTTATTTGAGCTTGGCTTACAGGTTCGGTGGTTTAGTCCATTATCATGGTGGGAACCATGGTATCATGCAGGCAGACATGGTGTTGGAGGAGCTGAGAGTTCTGTATCAGGAGGTAGCAGAAAGGAAGACTCAGCCACTAGGTCTTGCTTGAGCTTCTGAGACCTAAAAGCCCACCCACTAGTGACATACTTTCTCCAGTAGCTACACCTACTCATACCTTCCGATAGTGCCACTGCCTATGAGCCTACAGGGACCATTTTCTTTCAAACCACCACAACAACCACCCATAAATTTGGTTCCAGCTAATAGGCACACATGCACATACATGTGATGCACATACATGCACACAGGCAAAACATTCACACAAATCTTCAAAAACATTTAAATATGTGCTAATGGAGTTTTACCGCCAGGGTTTTGTCTCCAAGTCTTGATGTGCCAGGCTCAACTAACTCTCCTAAAGTTTCAAAGATAACAAGGACAGGATAATCAACTTGACTGTGTTTGGATGAACAGTGTGGCAGCTAATACTGTCTACTTGACAAACAGTCCTTGGGCATACCTGGAAATTAGATTAACAGAGGTAGGAAGACTGAATTAGCCACGGTTTCTATTCCTGCACAAACATCATGACCAAGATGCAAGTTGGGGAGGAAAGGGTTTATTGAGCTTACATTCCATGCTGCTGTTCATCATGAAAGGAAGTCAGGACTGGAACTCAAGCAGGTTAAGGAGCAGGAGCTGATGCAGAGGCCATGGAGGAATGCTGCTTGCTTGCTTCTCCTGGCTTGCTCAGCCTGCTTTCTTATAGAACCCAAGACTATCAGCCCACAGATGGTACCACCCACAAGGGGTCCTCCCCCCTTGATCACTAATTGAGAAAACACCGTACTGCTGGATCTCATGGAGGCATTTTCTCAATTGAAACTCCCTTTCTCTGTGATAACTCCAGCTTGTGTCAAGTGGACACAACACCAGCCAGTACAAAGACCCACCCTAAATGTGGGCAGCTCCACCCCATGGACTGGTGTCCTGGACTGAGTACAAAGGAGAAAGCAAGTCAAGCTCTTGCATTCCTTGATCGCTCTACTTTTGAAGGGGGGACATAGTGTGACTAGTTGTCTCACATTCCTGCTTCATGACTTCCTGTCTTGCTGCTCTCTCCCCAGAACTCTGAGCTCAGATAAGCTCCTCTCCCTTAAGATGTTTATGTCAGAGCTTTTGATCACAGCAATAGGAAAACTAATAAGTATGGATAAGGAGTTCTGTGGCCCCAAATTCCTATATCCAAGGATAACCTTGAATTTATGATCTCCCCTCCTCATCCACACTCATGTGTAAGCATCATAATTAAACCTATTGAGTTACACAAGTAAAACGTGAAAGTACAAGGACTGATGTGGAAAGTGGATCAGAAGAAGGAAGGGGACAAAAGGGGGTTTGATCAAAATACATTATAAACACGGAAATACAATGAAACCATTATCTGTAGTTAATGCATGCTATTAAAAAGAGTGGGGTCACAGCTATATAAGTTTAATTAGGGTTGCTTACGTGAGAAAAAGTGAGGGGTTATTTACAGGAGCATAGATGGGCAACTTAATCAGTTGCTATACCACTGAATAAAATACCTCCTTTCCTCAAGCAATCATTAACTACCCATAGCTCCTCAGGGAATGGTGGGACCTCATGAGCCCTCTCCCATGATCACAATGTCAAGACAGGTAAACAGTTCTTAGCTACTAGTGAGTTCATGTCATGCCAGGTAGACAACATTCTACAACATGCCTACCTTTCTACCCTTCCTCTGCCTCTCAGGTTCCACTATTACCATCCCCACCCCACCCCCACCCTACCAAGTGACGTTTCTTGAGTCTTGAAAGGAATGGGTTAGATGTTCCATTTAGGGCTGAGCACGTATTCTCAGCGCTTTGAGCAGGTATGAGTCTCTGTATTAACCACCACTACTGCAAAATGAAGCTTCCTTGCCCAAAGCTGAAAGCAGTACTAATTTTTGGGTACAAACTTAAATATCTGGAAGGCTGTTTGATATGCACATCTACTCAGCAAAACCACAGGAGCTTCCCCACTAGGGCATATGACCTCCCCAGACAGACTTGACCAGGTCTACTATGCCAGACATCAATACCCTCCTATGGAGTGGGCCTCAAATCAAGCCGGAGAGAGGATGGCTACCCACTTACCAGTTTTCCACTATTGCAAAAGTGGGTACATCTTGCCTGGGAGGGCAGCTGGGTAACACACAAGGTCACAGCAAGGCAAGACTGTTGGTGACTTCTTCCATATGGCATCCTCTGGTGTGTTATGAAAGCTAACTAGCCCAGAGTAGGCATCCAGTCCAGTTCCACCTTGACTTATGCACATACATGGTTTCTACAGCAGTAGGATCTTATCTTCTACATCAGGAGGTCTACCAGCAACAGTAGCAATGGGGATGGAGAGGTGGCTTAGTTGTTAAAAGAACTCAAGTTTGGTTTTCAGCATCTGAGTTTTGTGGTACACAATAATCTATAACTCTGTCTCCAAGGTACCTTATGAGATATCTCTGGTCTTTGCTGGCAACTGCATTCATATGCAGACACACACATTCAGAATTAAAAATAAATTTTGGGGATAGGGATGGCTCAGTGGTTTAGGTCACAAGTTGCTTTTGCAGAGGACCTGGCTTCCAGTCCTAGCACCCACATGGGGATTCACAATTATCCGTGACTTCCTATCTAGGAGCATCTGACCCCTTCTGGCCTCCGTGGATACTAGGCAGGTTAGTGGAACACATAATACATGAGGCAAAGCACTCATATATATAAAATAAATAAATCTAAAAATACTAAAAATAGATCTTAAAAAGTTATAAACAACGGATGTGTACCCATGAAAACCGAATTAAATACCAACAGTATCTCATTGCCAGTTAATTTTTGTATTCATTTCTGGGGTTGGTGTTCCTCTTTAGACAGTTTCTTGATACTGCAAAGCCAGAAGTTGAAGATAAACACAAAACAAACCTTACATTCAAAGGCTCTATAGTATGCAAACTCCCATTTGCCTGCCTCATTACAGTACTATTAAATCATTACCTTCCACTTACAAAATTATGCTCGAAGTAGATTTGGTTTTACTGCAAACGCTATGCCGTAGAACATAAAAAAACAAGTTTATAGTAAGAAAATATACTTTATATATATTTTTAACATATTTGGGTTTTACGTACGTGGGCTGTATTAGTGACACTCCTCTGAACTGAACTGGTGTTTGGACAATTGAAAAGCTCTTATTTCAAAGAAGAGGAGCGAGGCCTGGCCCCGCCCCCGAGGCGCAGCCAATCAGCGACGCGCGCGGGAAGGCCGCACAGCTGCGAGCCGAGCGACTCGATAAGACAACTCAGGACTCCGGCGCTAGCGCACGGTGTCTGAGGTAGGCGGCTCCGCGTCTTCCGTGTCCGGGCTGGAAAGCAGGCAAGACCTCCGAGGTAAGTGGGCGCTCTTCGGTGTGTTGGGGCGGCCAGCTGGGCTGCATGGAGGCGGCCGGCAGTGCGGGAGACGTCGGGGCCTGGGCCCACGACGATCCCCTGTTCTGTCTTACGCGGGCAGATAGCGCCCGCCGGTCATTCCCCTGCCTCATCTTCCGTTTCCCTGCGATTACTGAGCGGCCCAGCCTAGGGCAAGAGCACCCTTGTTTGTGTTATCTGAAACCTAGGCATAATCTACAACAAATACTGACGGCCAAAAAATTATATATCTATTCATTTGTTATAGTAATGGTATGAAACTCCAAGTCTAATTTGAGTATATAAAGTTAGGAGATGCCGTAAGTCCGTGTGTTTATGGTTGGGTGCAAATACGTCAGGTTTTCTCCGTGACACTGATTATAAAAGTGCTCTTCTCAGCGTTGTCTGGGCACACGTTGGAAATCAAAAGTGTCAGGTGGGCGGTGGTGGTGCACGCCTTTAATCCCACCACTCCGGAGGCAAAGACAAGTGGGTCTCTTGAGTTCGAGGCCAGCCTGTTCTACAGAGTGAGTTCCAGGACGCCTGGAGCGATAACACAGAGAAACCCTGTCTCCTAAAACAACAACCACAACAACAACAAAAACAGAACCAAAACCAAGCCAAGACAAAAAATCTCAAGCTCCAGGAAAGGACACGAACATTTGTCAGCTAAACAGGGACTCCCCGCTTTTAAGTTAACACTGAATTTGACTCCCCTATCCCGGTTAGTCCTGTTTGGCTGGTTAGAGGTTTGATTCATTTAAATAAGTGACTTTCATGAAGATTTTCATTTTGTGGCTGCCAATCAGCCTGCACTTCTTCGTCTTTTTTTTTTTTTCTTTAAGATTTATTTTATTAATTAGAGTACACTGTAGCTGTTTCTAGATACACTAGAAGAGGGCATTGGACCCCTTCTCAGGACCTTTGGAAGAGCATTAGTGCTCTTAACCACTGAGCTGTCTCTCCAGCCCCCAGCCTGCGCTTAAGAGCTATGCCAAGGCCAAGGCCGCCCCTGTTAGAACCCCCTCTTTTGGTTTTCCCACCTGTGGTGATATGACCCAGCAGCGTTAACTCACCACCCTTGAACCCTAATCTCTAATGAACCTCTCGGAGCTCAGAGGTCATGGACAAGTTACTCGTTTTTCTGGTTAAAGGAATTGAGACAGTGGTACCTTTTCCAAGGATTAAAGGAGCGTATGTTTAAGTAACAGAATGCTCTCTATTATTGTATGAGAGTATGGTGTTCTATATACTGTTATTGTGCCTACGGTATTACATGTGTAGTAGTTGAGGCAGTGAGAAAATGTCACAAACAAAAAACGCGTCTACTGACAAGTCCTAGAGTAACAAAAGGCTTTTCCTTAAACTAAGGCAACATAGGAAGTTTTTGTGATGATGGTTTTGTTTTTCAGTCTATTTATGTAGCACAGGCTAGCCCTAGCTCAGAAACTTGACTTTAAAAAAGCTTGAAGCAGGTCTAGATTGCAGCTTTGGAGGAAGTGTGGGATCAGGTCTTAGTTTTGTTGTTGTTTTCAAAGAGTTCTAGTCTTATGACCCCGGGACTCTGACCGGAGGGCTTGAGTTTCCAATTGATTGTGGTTTTGTTTTCTTCCATCTCTCTCTCCCTTTCTTTTTTGATTTCCCAGCTCATTCTGCTGTGGAATCTGATACTGGCCTTCCATCTTTTCTGTTTCCTCTTTCTTTTTTCTTTTTTAAATCATTCTGCAGTCTTGGTTAACTCTGTACCTGCTGGTCTTTATTGGAGAAAATCACATGGTTGCCAGTGGTGTGACCTTGTGAGGATGCTTGGCAGGCTCCCAGTCACCTTGAGTAATGCCCTCTGCGTTTGTTTTCTAAATATTCATTACCTGCACCCTAAACTCCCGTTTTTATCTGAGAAAATTTGTCTTCCTTTTCACTCATCTTGTTCTATTAATGAAGGAGTATGTATGCCCATAAAAGGGATACAGGAGACCGTTTCTGTAGCTTTTGATTTCAGTTTATTTGCTCTTTCCTATTTAACTCCCTATTGGTCATTTCCCTATTACTTGTTTAGTAAATGGTTAATGAATTAACACATCACATGACCTTTTCTCGGGCTTTACTGAATTTCTTTGAAATATTGAATATGACCAATACTTGTTTCTTTCAGCCAAGCTCCTCCTTTCTGTCTCTCTTTATTTTTCCTTAAATTTTTTTTTTCCCTTTAAAAAATTTTATGGGTATTTTGGCTGCATGTGTGTCTGTGCACATACGTATGCTAGGCCTACAGAGGCCAGAAAAGGACTCTGGAGTTACAGCCAGTTCTGAGCTGCCGTGTAGGTGCTGGGAATAGAACCCTGGGTCCTCTGGAAGAGTGGCCAGTGCTTTTAGCCCCTGAGCCGTCTCTCCAGTCCCTTCCTTGTGTCTTCACTTTGCTGTTTGATTTTTCTTTCTTTCTTGCCTGTTGCTCTAGTTAAGCCTCTACTTCCCTCTGTATGTAGTTCTTCTAAGGCTCTATTTCATATCTTTATTTTTAATCACACAGTTATTCAGTTTTTCTGTCTCCAGAGTATGGGATGATGTTGTATTTAGATTTTTTATTTTCAAGCATAAAGCATTAAAAATATCAGTTAGTTGGTATATTACTATATTTGATCAGTTCCTGTGGTCGTCACTGGTTTAGCCACTCTTCTTGTGTACACTTGTTTTGCATGGGCGTTCATATATCGTAAGAGGAGACTAAGGCTTACAGACTTCTAGTTTTTTGTGTCTAAAGAAATCTGTATTAGTTTTCTAGGACTGCCATAACAAAGTATCTTAAACTAGGCAGTGTAAATAACAAACCAGTCTTCTGACAGTTCTATAGGCTAAGAAGACCTAAAGGAAAGTGTGGCCTGGTTGGCTTCTTTGGGGGCCTCTCTTCTTGGCTTTTGTTGAATGACTTTCCTGGCAAGACAGTTTTTTGTTTTTAATTTTTATTTATGTATGTTTTTTTTTTTTTAATCTATGAGTGCTCCGTCTGCATGTATGACTGCATGCCAGAAGAGGGTATCAGATCCCATGCTTGTGAGCCACCATGTGGTTTCTGGAATTGAACTCAGGACCTCTGGACTCTTAACTGCTCTTAACTGCTGAGCCATCTATCTCTTTAGCCCCTGACAAGACTATTTTTATTCACTTCAGATAAAGAGATAAATGACAGAACAAAGAAACAATTCCATCCAAGTCTAGCTTAATGAACAAAGGATTTACTGGGGCTACTTATGGTGCATGGGTGATTGGGGCAACTAAATCTATCTATAGAAGGAAAAGGCTCACTGTACCTTGGGTGAGGCACTTAGAGGAAGCTGTGTCTCTGAAGAGTCCCTCCCCCCAGCAATTGGTTACCACTTTTATAGCTTTATCAGGGCTTAAGGCTTGTTGAGCCTTCCTGGCTCCCTAGAAGAGAATGTTTTGATGGAGAGGAGGCAGCTTGCGGGAAGATTTGGCCTGTATGTTCACATTGCCTTACTGTGATTTGTCTCTATCTAAATTTCTTCCTCTTAGGGGGATCCAGTACCATTGTGTGCCTGTGTGTGTGTGTGTGTGTGTGTGTGTGTGTAGACAGGGTGCCACTAGGTAGCTTTCAGCACTCCTGGAATTCACTCTGTAGACTGGACTAGCCCCATACTCACAGAAATCACCTGTCCCTGTCTTCTCAAGTGCTGGAATCAAAAGTGTGTGCCATCACGCCTGGCCCAATATAGATCTGCAGTAAAGTAGTTTCTCTTAATTCTTGAACACTCTCATCCACAGGTGAAATTATTAAATTCTTACAGTGGGATCCTCATCACTGCCAAGCTCTCCATCTCTCCCACCATATTCACCCTTGGCTCCCAGTTACTGAAGAATGTACTCTGTTCTTCCGTGTCATGAACTACTAGAAGGTTCCCTGTACTTCAAGTTTCACTAACCTTGCTATTCCTCTGTGAAACCTTCCTGCATTTTCATAATCAGATAAGTTTCCTTCATTCCTGAACTACTGAAATCCTTTGGCTTCTTGCTAAGGCTTGAGTCATCTGCATTTGCCTCCTAACACTTATTGAGCTTGATTTGCTACGAGGCTGGGTGCTTGGCTTCCAAGTTATGGATGTGTAAATGGGAAGGTGAGTTTAGATGTGGGTAAGACAGCACTGAGGTTTTCTACCTGGGCTGCACAGTGAAATCACCCACGGAGCTTTATGAATCCCACTGGTTGGGCTTCAATTCTGGAGATGCTGATCTAGTTAGTCTGGAATGTGACCAGAGCTGTGGGTGTTCTAGAGCTCTTTGGATGATCAGTATATAGCCACAACTGAGAGACCCTTTGCTGATGGGAGAGACAGACAAGTATAGGGCTCAGTTCTGTGTTTTGCTGTAATAATAAAGTATCAGGGAAGTACAGAGAAGTGTTTAATTTAGATTAAGCTTACCTTGAATTTTACAAGCAAAATGTAAGCTGTTTACTGTTCTCATCTTGTGGTTACTGTCCTGTAGACTTTGTGCTAGTGGGAATATTCTCTTTTCAGTGTTTTACGATTATGTGGCAGTTACAATAATATTCAGCTTTTCACACTAGCTATGTTTCAAGTGCTCAGTATCTTCATGTGGCTAGTAGCTCCTAAACTGGACAGTAAGATGCTTAAGCAGGATTTTCTCTGAATGATTTGGCGTTCACTCAAACCTCATTTGAGTCTTTTTAAAATTGCTTATTATTTTTTCCATATATATGTCTATGTGGGAGTATGTGTATGTGGGTGCCTACAGAATCTAAAAGAGAAGTTTGGAATTCCTGAAGTTGAAGTTATAGGCACTTCCGGACCACTCAGTGTGGATGCTGAGAACTGGACTCAGGTCCTCTGGAAGAGTAGCAAGTGCTCTCAGCCAGTGAGACATTTCTTTAATCACTTGTTTTAGCATTAATTTCATATCTTTTAAAATTATTTGTTTCAAAAATTAGGGAAGGGTTGGCAACATGGCTCAGCTGTTAAATATCCTTGCTGGTAAGCTTAAGAGAGCTGATTTCAGATCCCAGAGTCCACAGGTGAAGGAGAACTGCTGTAGGTTGTCCTGGGACCTCCGTGTGTGTGTGTGTGGGGGGGGCAAATATGTGGGAGGCAAGGTCAGACTCCCAAAATAAGTTCAGAAGCTGAGTGCCATGAGGCACACCTGCAGAGCCAGCTAATCATGAGACTGAGGTAGGTTAGTTTGAGCCCAGTAGTTTGAGGTTAGTCTGGATAACATAGACTTCGATACCTTAAAACAAAAAGAAAAACAAGGCATGGTTTGTTGCATTTTAATATATTCACAGACGTGTCTAACCATTATCACAGTTTTAGAGTGTTGTTCATTACTTGTAGCCTTCAGGGACAATTCCCATATAAACCCAAAACCCAGCCTTAAGCACACATGAATTGACTTTCTGTCATTATACATTTGTGTATCTGGACATTCATATGAATGGAATCATGTTGTGGTCTTTTCTGACTGGTTTCTCGTAGAACATTTTTTAAAGCTTCATTTATGTTGTAGAACGGTATCAGCACTTAATTGCTTTTATGCCTAAATATTCTTGAGTATGGCTACATGTAGTAAGAATTTTGATTTCTTTCAAAATGTAGAAATGTTATGAGAATGTTTTTGTTTTATTCCCAGGTGTGGGATATGGGGCTGCTTCAGATTGTCTACAGCAGCTGACTATGATTTGCCTTGTGCCCTAGCAGGGTCGTGATTTTGCCAGCTGCAGCTAGTTTAATTGTGGGGACTCTTTAGAGGTTATATAAATGCCAGAGCCCCTAGAGATGAGGAGGCTGCTGCTCCTCGTTTCTGCTGGGTTTTGTTATTGTGGTTTGTCAAGTGGTTATGAGAGATAAGATGATGAAATTGGATATCCTGACAAGGAAGATCAGTATTGCCCCAAGGAACTTGACTCCCCTAATCAGCAGGAAGTAGTCTAATGAGTCAACACCCCCTTTCTCCTCTCCTACCTAGCTGGGGGTGGTGGTGGTGGTGGTGGTGGTGGAGGAGGAGGAAGGGGTAAGGGTGAAGGGTGGTGGGAAAAACACCCAATAAAGCAGAGCCAAATCTATGGTTACAGCTATACCATATTTTATTTACCCATTTTTTAGTTGATGAGACTACTTTGTGTGTGTGTGAATGTGTATATGTGAATGTACACACACACACACACACACACACACACACACGCATATTTAGATATGAATGCCATTTGTCTTAGGGTTTCCATTGCTGTGAAGAGACACCGTGACCAAGCAACTGTTATAAATGACAACATTTAATTGGGACAGGCTTACAGTTTTAGAGGTTTAGTCCATTATCATTATGGTGGAAATCATGACAGCATCCAGGCAGACATGGTGCTGGAGGAGCTGAAAATTCTACACCTTGATCTAAAGGGAGCCAGGAGAGTGTCTTCTGCAGGCAGCCAGAAGGGGGACTCTCTGTCCACACTGGGCAGAGCTTGAACATAGAGCCCTCTCTAAGCCCAACCCCACAGTGATGCATGTCCTCCAGTAAGGCCACACCTCCTAATAGTGCCACTCCCGCTGAGTCTATAGGGGCCAAACCTATTCAAACCACCACACTATTTTATTGTAGTTTAAAAAAAGATTTTATCATGTATGCCAGGCTGGCCTCAAAGCCAGTATGTACCTAAGGCTGACATTAAACTTCTGATTTTCTGTATCTACCTTCCCAGTGTGAAGATTACAAGTGGGCACTATAATGCCTGGTTTTGGAGGTGCTGGGATTGAACCCAGGGCTGTGTGCTTGCTGGTGAAGTTCTTTCTTAACTAGCTATACTTGGAGCCATTTTACTGGGTTGTTTTGTTTGAACTTTATGTACATTTTTTTTCCATTTTTCTTTTTTAAAGATTTATTTATGTATACAGTATTCTGCCATTCTGCCTGCATGATGCCTGCAGACCAGAAGAGGGCATCAGATCCCATGTGTTTGCTGGAATTGAACTCAGGACCTCTGGGAGAGCATCTGGTACTCTTGACCTCTCAGCCATCTTTCCAGCCCTTATGTACATTTTTTTATGTCCTTTATTTAGAAAGTGTTAACTCTAGAAAAAAGTAGTTTTTATTACAATTGTATTACAATTACAATAATAAAAACAATTATTTTAAAATAGTATTTCATTACTTTTTATTTTTAAGCCTTATTCAGGATGTTGTGTTCGCTGCTCCTTTGTGGATGTCTGCTGCTGATAACTGGTTATGCTCATGATGATGACTGGATTGACCCAACAGATATGCTTAATTATGATGCTGCTTCAGGAACAATGAGAAAATCTCAGGTATTTGCTTTTTTAAATGCACTGATAAAACCTTATCTGACGTGATGGGAATAGTTCAGTTTTGCTGTTTTATACAGAGCTGTGAGAGTCATAAATGATTAGCTGTCATGCAAAGTACTTTTTTTCTTTTTCTTCCATGCTGGGTCTTGAGATGCTAGACAAGCACTCACTTTCGTCTGGTTATTTCTGTTTGAATTTGGCTGTAAAGCACATCAAGAAGTAAGCCAGTTTAGATTTGGTTCTTAAGATGTGTCGTTGAGATTTACTCTTTGGTGGTTTAATGCAAGTGAAGAATTTAAGAAACCAAGTCATAAAATGATAGACTTTTTAGTCTTTATTCACTGGAACCTGTTTTTACAACTAAAGCATAAAGAATAAAATATCTGCTCTGATTTAGGTGAAATATGGTACATCAGAGAAAAAGGAAGTGAGCCCTGACTTACCAGATGCCGTGGAATTGTCAGACTGTTTGCACAGACTGGATTCTTTAATTCACAAGGTTTGATTTTTTTTTTTCCATTCACAAATTAGATATTTATGTTAAGTTACTGTGCTGGCTAGTTTTATGTCAACTTGAGATAAGCTGAAGTCATCCGAGAGGAGGAAACCTTCATAAGATCAGGCTACAGGCAAATCTATATATAGATTTATTTATATAGATTTATATAGAAATCTATATTTCTTAGTGACTGATGGGAGAGGGCCCAGCACGTTGTAGATGGTGCTACCCCCTGGGTTGGTTCTGTCAGAAAGCCAGCAAGCAGCACTCCTCCATGGCCTCCATCAGCTCCTGCTTCCAGTTTCTGCCCTGTGTTAGTTCTACTTCTGACTTCTCTCAGTGATGAACAGTCATGTGGAACCAAATAAACCCTTTCCTCCCCAAGGTGCTTTGATCATGGTCTGTCATCACATCAATAGAAACCCTAAGACAGTTACTTGTTTTCTTGTCTTTGCAAAGTTTTGTATTTGTAATGTTTCTCTGTACTATACAATTATATATTTTATTGGTATAATTTTTAGTTGCATCTTGTTTTTTCAAATAGTACTTAGTATTTTTGTAATAACAGTTTTGAGATTATAACCTTGTTGGCACAAGGAATAGATTTTATCTTGATTGTTATCACCTGTCATACTGCTGAGCCATTGATGACATAACAGGTGAGCAGATGAGTAAATTGGCTTATCCACATGTGAAGGGTGGTTGTAAATCTAAATATACACATGCATGCGTGCATGCATACATACAAATACCCATGTGTGACAGTTGTACCGTGGAAAGGCTCTGGAATGGGGAGGGAGGTGATCCTGCGGTCACTGAGAAGGGGCAGCAGTGCTGACACCATAGTGACAGTGATGAAGAGAAGAGATAGATGTGGTACTTTCATGAGTGTGGATAAGGGACTGTGAGCAGACAGAGTGGACGAGTGCTCCACTATCTTGGGAGGCAGGGAGAGTATAAAGTGAGTCCACATGTGGTGAGGTCCACTTGTGTCCAGCTTTCTTTAGTCATACTTACCAGTAAATCCTAACCTTGTTGTCTTAGGGTTTCCATTACTGTGAAGAGACACCGTGACCAAGACAACTCTTATAAAGGACAACATTTAATTGGGGCTGGCTTACAGGTTCAGAGGTTCAGTCCATTATCATCACGGTAGGAAACATGGCAGCGTCCAGGCAGGAATGGTGTGGGAGGAGCTGAGAGTCCTACATCTTGTTCCAAAAGAAACCAGGAGAAGACTATCTTTTGGGCAGCTAGAAGGGTCTGAAAGCCCACCCCCACAGTGACACACTTCCTTCATTCAACAAGGCTACACCTACTCCAACAAGGGCACGCCTCCCAGTAGTGCCACTCCCTGGGCCAAGCATATTCAAACCACCACACTGGTCGAACAGAAAACAACAACCACCTCCTTATTCTAAGGGCATTATCAATCCAGAACTTGACCTTCTCAGTAGCCTTTGATGCTGTTGATTGTATGATTACAGGTTGATGATTGTGAAAAGAAGAAAGTGAAAGATGATGAAAGTCAAAGTAATCCTGTTTTTAGGAGATATCTAAATAAGATTTTAATTGAAGCTGGCAAGCTTGGACTTGTAAGTATTTGACGACATAATTCTAATCATTGTAGTAGATACTTTCATTATTTGTTTCACACAATGTAAGAAGTCATGTGCCATATGTGATAATTCACACCTGTTGTCCTAGTTAGTACTTAGGACGCTAAGGCAGGAAGATCTCTAGTTCCAGCCCAGCAAGCATGTCTCCTGTATCCCCACCAAAAGAATGAAGTAATAGACCCTCATGTGCTTTAACAGAAAATACTGCTTCAAGCTTTCCCAAAAGGCTGTTTACACAGATTTAGGATGACCTGACATTACAATGTCACTTGGTGGAAGCTAAGCAGTACAGAGCACTCTGGTTTTTCCTAAGACCTCTGAGGATTTGCTCAGTCAACTCCACTGTCGCACCACTGATGGAACTGAGGTGATGGGGAAATAATCCTGCCCCAACCTTTCTTGTCATTTTCCTGTTCTCATATTTTCATAGCCATAAAATGTAAAATCACTTGAGGACGAGAAACCTGTGTTTTAGTAGTCTCTCTCCTTGCTCTTTATTGTGGTAGGTCCTACTCTGTGGAATTGTGTGTCTCCCTCATCTGTCACTTATAATGGTGAGAGTCCCTTATATTATTTTGTAGTGATGCAGAGCAAACCCAGGGCCTTGCACATGCTTGGCAATAGTGTTACCACTGGGCAGTAACCCTGGCTCTTATATGTTATTCATTCATTCTCTATTTTTTAAGAATCACTGTTTCAGTTTAGGAAATCAAGACAGTTTTACAATTTTGCATCATACTTATGAAGCTCATTTTTACATTTAGTCAGAAGGCGGAGAAGCAGTATCTAAAGCTCATTTGTAAGTGGAGAAGGTTTTTCCTTTATTGTTTATGTCCCCAGAATTGGTGTGGGCAGACTTTTATTTGGTCTGGCCATGTGTTCCAGCCACCACAAGTAGGTCACAGGTTTAAATATTTGCTTTTGAGACAATATCCCATGTAGCCGAGAAAAGTATGGCGTTTGCATGTCCTTCTCTTGCCAGGTCACACTCATCTCTGTCATTCCCGCTGTGGTATATGGGTGGCCAAAGCAAGCACAGGGAATGTCCGGTTTGTAGTATTAGGCAGTTTTTCTTACAATGAAAAAATACTGCTGTTAATTAACAAAGAAGAAAACATCTGGAGATGTAGCTTAGTTAGTAGTTTTTCCGCTCCATAAATCAGGCATAGGTGTGCATGCCTCTAATCCTAGCATTCAGTGAGAAGTAGGAGCATCAGAATTTTAAAGTCATCTTTGGCTACATAGCAAGTTCAAGGCCAGTCTAGGATATATGAGACCTTGTCTCAAGAACAGAAAACACATAAAAATCCCAAACGAAAACAACAACGAAAAACAAAGAAAGAAAAAAGGAAATTGTTTTGACTCATGGTTTTAGACATTTCAGTCTAAGATGATCTGGCCTCTAGTAGGTACAGCAGATGTTCATGGCTGGAAGCATGTGGTGGACCACATTTGTTTACATCATGTCTAGGAAGCCAAAGAGAAGGATAAAGGAGCACTGGTCCCATAATCCCCTTCAAGGACATACCCCTAAGTGAGCTAACTTCTCGAACTAATTCCCACTTTCTAAAAGTTCAACCACATATCTACAGTGCTACCATGGGCATCAAGCTCTTAGCCCATGGACCTTTGGGGGACACTGAGCGCCCAGACTGAAAAGCCTGGGAGTGCTGGCACATGCCTATATAATCCTTGTGCTCAGGAGCATGAAGCAGGAGAACCCCTGGTTTGAGGCGTTCTTGGGCTTTGTACTGGCTAGTTTTGTGTGTCAACTTGACACAAGCTGGAGTTATCACAGAGAAAGGAGCCTCCCTTGAGGAAATGCCTCCATGAGATCTGGCTGAAAGGCATTTTCTCAATTAGTGATGAAAGGGGGAGGGCCCAGCCCACTGTGGGTGGTGCCATCCCTGGGCTGGTGGTCCTGAGTTCTATAAGAAAGCAGCCTGAGCAAGCCAGGGGAAGGAAGCAAACCAGTAAGTAACATCCCTCCATGGCCTCTGCATCAGCTCCTGCCTCCTAGTTCCTGCCCTGTGTAAGTTCCTGTCCTGACTTCCTTTGCAATGTGGACGTGTAAGCTAAATAAACCCTTTCCTCCCTAACTTGCTTCTTGGTCATGATGTTTTGTGCAGGAATACAAACCCTGACTAAGTCAGGCTTTTTTATAACAAGACTCTGTCTCAAAAATAAATAAATAAATAAAATCAAATCCAAATTGTGTATCACTGGTCAGTGAATGTCAGTTGTTTACAATGATTTCTCTGAGTTGAACTTGCACTAATAAAGAGGTAAATGTTTAATATTTCAAGGGAACTAGTTGTGTTTCTAGTAATATAAAACATGCTTTTTATTTGACCTCCTGTAAATTTTAGGCCATCTGAAAATTGTGTCAACAAATGGAAACTGATAGATTGAGTTCCAGAGATCCCACCTGTCCTAATTCTTTGCAGTTTCCTTATAACCTGTTCATTAAAGTTTGTCTCATCAAGATCAATATTGGTGACTTTTAAAAGTTATTCCTTTTTTAAATTTTCCCTTTTTTTTTGATTGTGTGTGTGCACACGCACATGTTCATGCATGTATGTTCACACACGGGGAGGCCAGAGATCAGTTTGAAGTGTGTTCCTCAATCACTTCAACCCTCACTGGCCAGGAAAAGCAAGCCCCGGGGGTCCTCCTGTCCCTGTGTTCTTGGGTAAGATTGTGGGTTTGCACCACCACAACTGGCTTTAATGTGGCGCTGGAGATCTAAACTCAGACCCTTATCTTTGTAGAGCAAGCACATTCCCAGCTAAGCCATCTCCCCTGAGACTTCCTGTGGTCACTGTTATATGTGTGCAAGTTTGCCTTGCTTGATACCAACCGTGGGTCTTCCGTAAGGCAGAGCTAGGCAATCTAACTGCTGCCTTGATTGAGCTCTGATACTGAAGCCATAGTCTTTATTCCCGCAGTTTCATGTGGCTGTTAACTGCTACGGTTGCCACACTTCAGGGTAGGGAGGGATTTCATTGTTTAATTTTATCATTTGGAATGTCTCTCAAATGTGAAGTGACACCTACTGTCTCTACATGCAAGAAGTCTATGATGTGCCCTACAGAAAAAAAAAACAAAACAAAAACCCCATATTTATATAAACATCCAGGCATGAATTATAGGACGGCTGGAGGTATCCGGTGGTGAGTCACTCATATATATGACTTAGGTGTCAACAGAAACAAAGATACATTGATCAGTTGATAAGTGTTATGACCAGGGGTGCACAGGAAGCCAACCCTATGCTTCTTGTAGGCCTGTGGCACAGCACTTGCCAGTGGCTTTGTAGAACCTCACACAGTGAGGCCAACTGTGCCTCAGTGAAGTGTCTGTAACATTAATAATGCTTTCTACATGTATTTGGATTTTATGCCAGCCTTTGAGCACAAGTATGTTTTTTGTACTGCTGGCACCTAGAATAACGTAGTAATATACTTCTTTTTCTGTTGCTTGTCTTTTGGTAACTGATTCAGCCTGATGAAAACAAAGTAGATATGCATTATGATGCTGAGATTCTCCTTACAAGACAGACACTACTGGAGATACAGAAGTTCCTCAGTGGAGAGGAATGGAAGCCAGGAGCCTTGGATGATGCACTAAGTGATATTTTAATCAATTTTAAGTGTCATGATTCAGAACCATGGAAGTGGAAATTTGAAGATTCTTTTGGAGTAGATCCATATAATGTGTTTATGGTAAGATGACATGAGGGTGACAGGAAGCTTCCTTTGAAAAAGTACTAACCCAAATTAATTAACATAATTAAGAACCTGTACTTAGTTCCTTATTATAGGGATGATATAGCAGTAAAATTATACAAGTAATTTTATTTGAATCTAGTTCTTTTAAGGCTGTTTAAATGCTATATTCACTTATTTTGTGTGCATACTGTGTGTGTGTGTGTGTGTGTGTGTGTGTGTGTGCGCGCGCAGAGGTCAGAGGACAACTTGCTGGATTTGGTTTCTCTCTCCTGTGTGGTCCTGGGACTGAAGTCAGCTTGTTAGGATTGATGACAAGCAAGTTCATTAGCCTCCCGAGCTGTCATCTCCCTGGCCAAGTCTAGCCTTTTTTTTATTAAACTGACCTTTGGTGGGTTTTGGTGGGGACCACCACTTTGCAATGACTCTAATTCCCATTTCTGTTTATAAGGTACTCTTGTGTCTGCTCTGCATTGTGGCGCTGGTGGCTACGGAGCTGTGGACTTATATTCGCTGGTACACGCAGTTGAAACGCATTTTTATCATCAGTTTTCTCTTCAGTTTTGGATGGAATTGGATTTATCTATATAAGGTATTAAATATGTTTGGTTTTTAATAGAAATTCGTAGTAACCGGAGACTGTTATCTACTCTGAGAGCAGTCTTGCCTCAGAATGGGCTGAAGACAGTGGTTAGATTCTCAGCAGTGGATGTAAGACAGTAACTGTCAGCACAGGCGAGTTAGAGAGCCTAGCGAAAAGACAGTTCTGCTTTTATCACTGGCGGCTTACTGTTGCCTAGCACAGAGCAGAGTGGACGCATTTAGAAACTCATAATTTGGGAAATTATTTTGAAGTGATACCACAGTCATGATTAAAAATGTTATCCCTAAAAGTTAGGCTTTTTGAATATAAAAGTTAGGTATATTCACCATAGAGAAGTTCGAAAACAAAGACAGATAAACTCACTTTCAATTTTTTAATAATCATATTACTGATGAATAATTACTGTTGAATTTTTATTTTTATTTTTTGCTAGGGAGTCTTCGTAGGTAGGCCAGGCTAGCCTGGAACTCAGAGCTCTGTCTGCCCCCCAGGTGCTTGGATTAAACGCCTAAGTCACCACATCTAGCCTGTTGATTTTTGATGGCTGTTTTTTTTCCAGATTTTTTTCTTACATTTTAATTACCTTTCAAAATAAGAATAAGACTTTAGGAATGTAAAAGATTACTGTTTGTAGCAGAATAGTATAATCACAGAAGGGACAATTTAATTTCAGTCTTGCTGACAAGGGTGAGTCAGGATCATCAGGGATTCCTCTGATGATGTCGGTGTGACACTTCCTTTCCCCTTTGCTCTGGCTTTGTGGCCCTCAAACAAATCACTTGCACATTAAGCACGTAGGTTCTTGGTGGAAGGAAACTTGCGTGGCGGAGTGTTAATTACTTCAGTGAGGTCCTCTGGGAATGTGGTTGGATGAAAGCTGTACACCTGCCTGTGGAGGAAAAAAAAGGCTTGGGTCTGGACCCTCCTCCTCCTCACAGATAAGTTGTCATGTAGCACTTGCATATAAGCCATGTGTATCCTCTCAGTACTTCAGATTACCTGTGGGTCACCTACTCCCTAATACAGTGTAAGAAGCTATACATGTTTAATACTTGTTCAGGGTTTTCAGCCTATTCGACAGCAGTCATTTATACTAAACCCACCCAGAGCAAAATACCATTTTATCATGAACTATAAAAGAACCTGAATTGTTGTTAATATTTTCAGTCACAACATGGACCATATGTGAATTCCTTTTCAAAAATAGTCTTGCTGAGTGGAAATGGTGCATGGCTTCAATCCCAGCCCTTGGGAGGCAAAGGCTACCAATCTCTGAGTTCAAGGCCAGCCTGCTCTACGGAGTGAGTTTCAGGGCAGCCAGGGCTACACATAAACCCTGTCTTGAACCACTCCCTCCCCCCCCCAAAAAAAAAGTTACAAAAAATTAGTTTTCCTGCATTATATACAAAGATGGTATGAAGCATTGTAGTTAGTTTTTTAACCCTTTTATTGCGTTAAGACTGCATTTGTAGCTGGGTGTTATAGTAGACATCTGTAATCACAGCGCTTGGGGGAGGGAAGCAGGCGGATCAGGAGTTCAAGGTTATCTTTAGGTACCGAAGTAAGGCCAACCTGGGCTATACAAGACCTTGTCTCAAAAAGAAGAAAAAAAAGTGTTTCCATGAGCTGAAAATAACCAGTCTTTAAATTTGTTTTCCTTAACCAATCCAGCACTCAGGAGGCAGAGGAGGGTGGATCCCTGAGTTTGAGGTCAGCCTGGTCTACAGAGTGAGTTCTGGGACAGCCAAGGTTATGTAGAGAAATCCTGTCTCAAAAAACCAAAAAAAAAAAAAAAAAAGTTTAGGCCTGATACTAGTGGTTCAAGTCTTTAATCCCAGCATTTGTGAGGCAGGGTGTCTCTGTGAGTTTGAGTTTGAGGGCACCATGGTCTACATAGCAAGTTTCAGGCCAGCCAGTGAGACTGTCTCAAAATCTTAGAAAAAAGAAATTAAAGTCTCGTTTGGCTAAATGATTTTTAAAAATGATCAAATACGTTTTGTTGGATTTGCATTGCCGGCCCTCAGTTGCCAGCAGTCCTTTATGCTCCCTTTGTGCTTGCCAGGTAGCTTTTGCTCAGCATCAGGCTAGCATTGCCAAGATTGCGTCATTAAACCATGCGTGTGCTGAGAAGGTGGATTGGACTGGAAGTCTCTGGGGTAAGGTGAAAATCATCAACAAAATGACCAGTAATAACAAAATGAAATGCCACAGGAAGCTGCCGTGACTGAGTCTTTAATATGACAATGTTCACAGGGCGCACGTGCGTGCCTGCATGTGTATGTATGTGCGTGCTTGAGCCAAGCTTCAGCATTAGCAAGACTGTGTCTCAAAGTAAAAAGTGTTGGGGTGTAGCTCGTGTTAGGATGCTTGCACACCCCATGAAATACCCTAGGTTTGCTCCCTCCCCAAACAATAAACAAAACTACTGCAGAGAAAGCCTACTTCCGTAAATTTAAAAAGTGACTTAACTGGATCCATCCAAAGTCACAGGAAAGACAGCAGCTATGTGTACGTGCTGTGGTGTTTTTAGTCTGCTGCATTAGACTAAAGGGTCCTAGGCTCCTTTTCATCACCTAGCCCAAAGCATTTTCTAGGTCTTCTGCAGAAATTTACTAAAAGTGAATGTACATATAGAATAATAGCCATTTTAGCTTTAATCTCCTTAGATCGACATAAGTATTACTTTATAGCTTTCTTACAGTTTTATTTTTTTAAAAAAACTAAGTGAAAAGTTGTTTTATATCCTTCCAGATTTTGTTAAAATTCTCACTAATATTAACCACTGTCAAAATCTAGACTGGAATAGTTTAATATTCAAAGACACTTTATAAACACCAGTCTGTAATGACTGACACAGAACAGATTCTCAGAGTCAACAGGTAGGTCCCAGAATTAACGTTAATTTTTTTCCTTAGATCTTATTTTTTAAAAATGTGCTTGAGTATTTTCCTTGCACATATGTTTGTGCACCACATGTGTGCCTAGTGCCCAAGGAGGTCAGAAAAGGGCATCAGATCCCCTGAAAATGGAGTTCACAGTTGTGAGCCCCCTTGTGGGTGCTGGGAACTGAATCTGGGTATTTTGCGAGAGTACAAAGTACTCTTAACCACCGAGCCGTCTCCATATCGACTGCCCCCCTTTCTAAGTTGTGAGATTAACCCAGTTCAGCTTGGATTCTTGGCTTCAGGAGACAGTGTGCCTCGAGTGCAGACCACATTCCAAACATGCATAAAGCTGCTCTACAAAAATTAAGAGAATATCCTGCTTTAAGAATTTTGTTAGGGCCGGGCAGTGGTGGCGCACGCCTTTAATCCCAGCACTCGGGAGGCAGAGGCAGGCGGATTTCTGAGTTCGAGGCCAGCCTGGTCTACAGAGTGAGTTCCAGGACAGCCAGGGCTACAGAGAAACCTTGTCTCGAAAAACAAAAAAACAAAAAACAAATTTGTTAGGGAAGGAGAGGCGGGAGGTGGGGCTGCGATTGGGATACAAAGTAAATAAATAATGAAAAATGTGTTAGTGCTCACTTTTTGAAGTGAATTTTGCTGAGATATTTAGAGATTTATAGGTCTTGTCCCTTTTACAACATTTTACAACATTTTACAACATTTTACACAGCTACTACACTACGCTATCAAGCCAGGATATCAATGGACTGGTCTTATTCCCAGTTCTCAGTTTTACTTATGTTATTTGTGTATATAAAAACTAATTATATACAGCAGACATTTATTTTGTCATGTCCATAAGATTTGTTGAATTTAAATGGATTTTGAAAATATGATTTTGGACTTGAGATGAAATAATTAACATTATAGAGTCTATTTAAAATATAAAACAACTCAAAATTTACTAGTGGGTGGGCACAGTCAAAAACCAAACTAATCTTACTTGTGAAAGAAATACAACTCTGTTTTCCCTTGATCATTTTGTCTGTTTCTCTGTATAGAATGGTTTAGAAGTTCATGGACCTATAAGGATGACCCATGCCAAAAGTACTACGAGCTCTTACTAGTCAACCCTATTTGGTTGGTTCCGCCAACGAAGGTATAGAGTATAGTTTGTAATAATTACAGTCTGTCACAAGTTCTTTGCCTTTATAAAGGATAGGGCTAATAACAAACCTTTGTCCTAGAAAAAAAATAGTTCCATTAAACATTGGCTTTCAAATTTAGGTGGGCCTGGTGGTGTACCTCTAACCCTAACACTGGGGAGGGATGTGGGAGGGCAGCGGCCACTGCCTGCTTGGGTTATAGCTTGAGCTCTATGAGAGACTCGCTTTCAGGATGGACACACACACACACACACACACACACACCATGTATGCTAATTTGTGTAATCTGAGCCTCAGGGCACAGACAAGTTTTGCATGTGGATGTCTCGGTCTTGAAGTTAAATTGCTCTGATCTTCGGTTTCAGGCTCTGGCAGTTACATTCACTAACTTTGTAACAGAACCATTAAAGCACATTGGAAAAGGAACTGGTGAATTCATTAAAGCACTCATGAAGGAGATTCCAGTGTTACTTCACATTCCGGTGTTTCTGATTATGGCGTTGGCTGTCCTGGTTAGTACATTAGCATTGCTGATAGTGAATAAGATTTATAAAAAAAGGCCACTCTCAAATCATTAGACTTCTTTGCTGTAAACCAAATTGGAGTAACAATACTGTGCTCACAGGTATAAGGTGATTTTGAATGAGTTGAGATTTCATATGTTCCTCTAATCAGTAGTTTGTACACATCATAGCAATGGCTTAGAGTAATTTATCTTTAAATTTAACGTGAATACACAGGAAACTGGTTGACTGCTTCCTCTGAGAAGAATTGGGGCTTTTATTCTAGTTTGAGCTTTGCGAACAGAACAGAGAGGGGTGCAGGAGTGGGTGTGCATACTGAGAAGCAATTGGGTCTCCAAGAGAAGCTATTTATTACAAATACTGTTCTTAGTTCCCCCACGGTTCTGTGTTTGTGCCTCAGGTAGTCAAATGCCCGGAGCACTTCAGGGCTCTTGTTGCCAGAGTGAAATCTCATGTCAACATGTCTCTGTCTCAAACCATCTCTCTTACATGCGTGCATTTTGTCATGTGTTATCCCCCAGTTCAGCATCTTGTTGTTTGTAGCCATGACCTCTCCAAAACACATGTGTTAGATTCAAAAATGAAGATTCCCGGGAACTCTTCCAGAGGTCCTGAGTTCAATCTCCAGCAACCACAGGGTGGCTCACAACCGTCTGTAATGGGATCTGATGCCCTCTTCTGGTGTGCATGAAGACAGAGCACTCATATAAAATAACTAAATCTTTAAAAAAAGAGAGAGAATGCCCTGGGATTTGCCATTATAGTGCTCTGTGCACTGACTGAATTGTTCCATTTTCACTTTTGTCTTGGTGTATGATTGATTTATGAGATGCAGTTAATAATTTTCATCATTTGCCCATATATGAGTATGAACAGAAACATGAGCAATGACCAGGCTTTTAAATTTAAATTTCTAGAACTCTGTAATTTAAATTTTTAGGTCTTAATGATTGTTACATATTCAAAGTGTGTCAAGCTGATTGAAATGTTTATTTAATATTAGTTATTTAGTACATTTTATTGGCTGCTTTGGCTTCTATTAGTCTAAAGAAGTTTTTAAAGAGTGAAATTAACATATATATATAAAGACATTTTTGTTAAAGCCTGAATAACATGATTCCTACTTTAATATATGTCAGTTACTGAGTCCTCAGAGCCTATTTCTTTTCTTCACAGAGCTTCTGCTATGGTGTTGGACGGTCAGTTCCTATGCTGAGACACTTCAGTGGTCCTGAGAGAGAACCTCCCCCAGCACTGGAGCCAGATGACAGAAGACGACAGAAGGAACTTGACTATAGATTCCATGGTGGAGCAGGTGATGCAGATTTCTCTTACAGGGGCCCAGCTGGCTCCATCGAGCAAGGCTCTTATGACAAAATGCATGTGTGTAAGAGAGATGCTTTGAGACAGAGACACGTTGACATGAGATTTCACTCTGGCAACAAGAGCCCTGAAGTGCTCCGGGCATTTGATTTACCCGACACAGAGGCACAAGAACATCCAGAAGTGGTCCCCAGCGTAAGTCAGCAACTGTCTGTTTTTTACTCTAGACCCAAGTGCTTTTTACAGAGCTTTGATTGCTTTTATTCTGTACCCTCTGTCAGTCAAGTCACCAGTGACACGATTAGTCATCCTCTCTTCTCACTGTCACCAGTCCAGCTTCCTCAGAAAGTGAGATTTACTTTGTATGTCAAAGGCCAGTCAGCTGGATTCTTTATAACAGACGGTATTTGGGAACAAGAAGATCAGAGGCCTCACTGAGGGCCGAGTGCGAGGGGACCAGCTGTAGAGCTCTGGTGGCCCAGCCTGGATGGAAGAGAGGGTTGGCGAGGGATCAGAAGCCCTATAGATTCTATAGTATAGAAGAGAGTAATAGCGCAGTTGGCTGGACTTTTACCTGCAAGATGCTAAGTTCTTCATTATTGATACTTGTATATTAGCAGTCCTGGGGATTGAACCTGGCGTCTCACACATGCTAGGCCACTGAACTACATTTTATAGCCCCGCTATTATTTTTTAAAGGAACATTTCCATTTCTGCCTTAGGAATTATTTGCAATGTTTGAGTTGCAACGAGAAAGCTGTTGGTCCATGAGACTCTAGAAATGGCAGAAGTCCAGCTATGGATGCTTTTATGGATATTGGTGTATCTAGATAACCTGAGAAGTTTCTTCCAGCTTTTATAGCTGTTGACCACCTGTCACTCAACCTCTCTAGTGTCATTTCCAAAAGCCATCTACCACAGTAGCCCCAGGGACTCCCTGCTTCACCATGTTCCAGGTCCACTACCTTACCGACCATCTGCTGTCTTGTGTGCTCATTCTGCCTCTGTGACTGGGTCTCTGTTTTTGTTGTCCCCTGTACGTTTTTACGCCACACAGTCTTCAGCCTTTACTCACGTAATCTTAAACTGCAGTCTGAACCTAATCCACCACCTACCACATTTTTTCCGTGTAGCCTGTTCTTCAAATATAATACTCGTATCCTGTCTGATTCATTCCCACCACTAAATGTAGGTTCCTATGGGAACAGGTTTTGTGTTTTGCTCCTTCTATATTCTTAGCACCTAGGACGTCATTTGTGAAATAATTATTCTCACCAGGCAGGAAGAGACACATTATTGGTACCCAATCTTCTTGACCTTTCCTAAGCAGGATCAGCAGACCATCTGTAACACCTCAAGTATCTCCATTCCTTCATGTACAGTTTTGTGATGCTTAATGCTTATGCAGCTCAAAAACCAGGATTTTAAAATATGTGGAGCAAGCTACAATAGATTTGGATAAGAATTGGCAATGAAACTTACGTTTTACTAAATAATTAATATAATTCTATATTTTAAAGCATAAACCATCCATTGTGAAGACAAACCTCGGAGACGTTGGTGAACTCCCAGGAGAAAGTACCCCGAAAGAATACAGCCAGTCTGCCAAGGATGCCTCTGGCCAAGTCCCCAGTACTGCTGAAAGCTCACCCATAGTGGAGAAGGCCCAGCTGAAGACAGACTCTGAGTGCAGCATACAACAGGGCCACTCATACAGCATAGAAGCTGCAGCGGCAGCACGCGAGACTGAACCTGTCAGCAGCCCATGTGGCTAAAGAGTAAGGCACAGACCGACCACACCCCAGAGTCATCTTTGAAGTCTGTATTGACTCTCAACCTTCTTTACAAATATGTTGAAATTTACTACAAAGCTGTCAACTTTACATTAATTTACAGACCATCAGAATATCTCTTAGCTGTTAGGATACAGTTCTTATTTTAGAGCAGGGTTTTGTAAAATTTACATTTTTAAGTTAATGCTGTAGCAGACAGACACTATTGAGGTGGTATTAACAGGCATTAACTAATGATACATGTTGCTTTGGCTACACTGCTACATGACAGCTAGCAAAGCAACAGGACCCAACTGATCAAAGTGTGTGTCAGCTGATGGAAGGTCCTCTGAAACCTAGTTTACTAAAGGGTATTTAATGCAGGCTGGTGTCTGCTGCTGCTACAGAGTCAGTCATCTGTTTCTAGGTAGGCCACCGGCAGAACGACGTGACTTTTTGGTTATCAAGCCTGTTTCCTTGTCATGCATTTTACATTAAGTCTCACTAAGACAAACCTGAGGATGACCTGCTTCTATCAATACTTGAATTTCACACTTTGTCAGCAACTATGAGAATGGCTGTATTCTCTACCACATAGTAGTAGATTTATAAAGACCCAATTTCATGTTTAGAACCTAGCAGTTGCTTTGATGCTGTTCGGCTTACTATATTATCTTGGCTAAATGTAATTCTGGTTTTCAAAGAGCTGTAGATAGAGAACAAGATGTATTAACAGTTTTAAGTCAACATTTTGTTTGTGATTTTAAAGTGCACTCTCCAGTTTATACCTTTAAAAAAGCAATTTATATATTTTGTACAAGTCCTAGTTAGCGCTCTTCCTGTGCATGCAGGTGTCCTCTGTTGCTGCAGCCATATCCACATTGCACATTTTATCCAGCTGCTTTACAAAAATACTACCACTCAACAATTGAGTCTTGAAATTATCAGGCAGGCTGTTTCAACAAGGACATTCTGAACAGTTGACTTTTGATTTCTTTATACAAATGATGCTCTTTTCTCTCTACCTCGGTATCTGAAAAACTAATTTTATATGTCAATATAACTTTCTTGTTTATCACTGTAAATGCCTTTTTTTAAATATTAGATGATATTAAAGGCAGATTTATTGGAAATTGAGGCCAGAGGTGTTGCCATTGGGGGGGGGGGGGGGGAGAAAGAGAGAGCGGGTGAACATAGAAGAGTAAATGCCTTTGGTATTTCATCAGGAAGGTAAAAATTTCCCCCCCAAAACAAGAGGATTTTGCATTACACAGTATCTTAGCAGACCTGTAATGAATGGATGAGACGATATAAGCATTTATTCAGACTCTGAACATCTGTGTATAAAGCGGTTACCTCTGGACTGGACCCACTCACCCTAACTGGTAAATGCATTCCCAAGGTGGGAAGTGTCCCTAGAGCTCTGGTGTAATTCTGAAGAGAAATAAATGCCTCCTTTAACAGATGTACCTGAGAGGAAAGAAGTACTGTTGGCACTGTTGATTGCTTTTAATCCAAAAGTGAACCCCTTTAAAAACATTTACAGTCTCATCTTTGTATTTTTCATTACAGATGCCCATTTGGGGATGGAATCTACTCTGACAGCCAGCGAAGCAGCGCTGTTCTTGAGTGATTACAGCAATCCAGGGGAGACTTGATTAAATCAGGGTGAAGCTATGAAGGCCGGTTTATTACAGAAGAGAGGTGGCTGTCTCAAGTGACTGGTGTGACTAGCGAGTATTTGTCATTGAGGCTAGAGCATGTTGTAACTGGCTTTTAAGAGAAGAACAGGATAGGTAGTTGTTATAAGCACTTTTTAAAACGGAATAAATGTTGAATGCTTACATGGTCTTAACCACTGTAAACACAAAATAAACACTTATTTTTACATTATTTTGGTCTGGTATGCAGTCTTTGCTTTTTTTTTTTTTTTTTAAAGAATTATTTATTTATTTTATGTATATGAGTACACTGTAGCTGTCTTCACACACACGAAGAGGGCATCAGATCCCATCACAGATGGTTGTGAGCCACCATGTGGTTGCTGAGAATTGAACTCAGGACCTCTGGAAGAGCAGTCAGTGCTCTTAACCGCTGAGCTGTCTCTCCAGCCCCAGTCTTTGCTTTCTTAATGAATTTTCTTCTAAGTATCTGCACCAAATGCAGGCCAGAAGATCACTGTTTTGTAAACTCATTAGATGAAGGCTGACAGTCTAACATTAACTAAGCCTTGCATACTTATTTTCTGTGAATTTTCCTGTGTTTTCTGCTTATGTAGTTTTCCTAACAGTAAGTCTCCTAAAAAGTATGTCTTAAGTTGTTTTATAGCTGTATTATGTAATAAAAGAGACAAATAACCCAAAACATGCTAAAAGTAGTTTATTTCTCATCTCCCTCACTGGCTTTGCCTAAAAATATATTGAATATAGTTTTCTTAAACTAGAATTTTATGACTATTTTCATCTTTTTTACATAGGACATTTACATTATTTTCAATAAACAATGCAATCCACTATATTCATGGACAGGTATAAAAAAAGTCACTGTCAACTAGATCTTTAAAAAATGACCTCAGTAAGAAAGGACTGAATTCTAATGTAGGATTCATTTAAATTCCTATTACACAAACCCTAGCCAAGGAATCTAATAAGTCACCCAAGCAAAATCTCAAGGTCAGTTAAATTGATGAAGCACCTTACAGGACATTCTGCCCTGAAACATGTCTCTAGAAGAATGTCAGTCCCTTAGTACTCAGCATTTACACCCTAAAAATGTGACTGTAGAAGATGAATTTCCCTGCAGTGTCCCAAGGAAACTGGTCCTTTTTCTTAGTAGGTTACCACACCATCTTGTGGTTTGCTAGTTATTTTCCGGAATGCTTAAATTCCAACAAAGCATTATTTTGCAAAAGTTCCTTTAGTCCAAACTCACTGTCTCTATTTGGATCTCTCTGCAGCAGAACTCTTTGTTCATCCATTCTTTTAGCTTGAGAGCGTAAAATGAGGCTAAAGAAGTCCTCATCGGGGACAGTTGGCCCCTTTGTGGCAGCAGGTGGTGGAGCACATCTTTGATCATCTAATCGGGACCCCTACAGATGGAGAGAAATTGAAACCTAACGGTCAGAAGGGAAAATGCCAAGCTGTATCATCTGTTAGAAGTTAGATCCATAAGCATTTCTTTTGGCTTTTTTCAGAAACTTGCCTTTAGACCTGAAGCTTGACAGAATGAGAAAACAGTCAGGATTATGGAAAAACGGGCTTCAACACTACTACGATTGGTCATAACAATCCGACACTAAATCGAAAGGGAGCTGTCCACGAGTGACAGTTTCAAAATTAGAATCTATCTCTCTAACATGTTTCTACAATGGTCTAGGCCAGGGGCCAACAAATTATAATCTACTGCCTGCGTTTGAAGCTGTTTGCACAAATGATTCAAATGGCAACCCAGAAGGGCTTTTTCTAACTGTATACAGAACAAGTGTTCCCCAAGTCACTACCAATCCTGACCACCCACCCAGTAGGTGTTCCCCAAGTCACTACCTATTCTGACCACCCAACTAGGTGTTCCCCAAGTCACTACCTATCCTGACCACCCTCTAGGTGTTCCCCAAGTCACTACCTATCCTGACCACCCACTAGGTGTTCCCTAAGTCACTACCTATCCTGACCACCCACTACCCCTTCAACCTTTACTTTTTCTTCATTGTACTGCCACTCTGTCTCTTGCCCGTGACTTTCAACCAAGATGCATGACCCTACAAAAGCAAGAGCATCCTGATACCCCAAATTATCCCTCTAACAAAGGTGTTTAATGGTGTTCTGAATGACAGACAAGTAAATAATGCCTGATCTACAATGAGCCCTGTGGGACAGTAAACCATGTCAGGAAACGTGCTACAGTTGAGTGGGTTCAGAGTCCCCAACACCCACCCACCCACCTGAGACAGTCCCTCCTCCCTACTAGATTCCAGGCCTAGAACACGTGCCACACCTCTCACATAGGAAACGTGTGGTCACGCAGACCAAAACATAATTTTCCATGTTAATGAGGTACCTAGAGACTCTGAGGGTTTAGCCAAATAAACTTCCCTTCTTGGATGTTCTTCTCTGAAAAGGGTATTTAATCTCTGGTCCACCCTGAGGAGTTGCTATGCACCCATTTTCCACAACGAACGATCAATAAACATATGGATAAACATGGGACTGTCTCTTTCATCAAGATCTGCTGTGGGAGCATGGAGAAAGCCTTTGACTACCAAGCCTAAGTCTCCCGCAGAAGGCCTCTGTGCTCCCAGACAACCATCGCTAAGCTAAGGACTTTTACCAGTGAACTAAGTTGGAGCTTCCATTTACCCGGCCCTACGCTCATCATCCTCGGCCCACAGGCCGCCAACTCTGTTCCCAACTCTTTGCGATCTAGCAGGATGTCCAGGAGTTTGGGAGCACCTGGTCCCGGGCCATCCTCTTTGCAGCCCGAGGACTCCCAACACCTCATTCCTGGCTTCTCTGCGGTTTTCCAGCAGTGACTGGATGCCCCGGAGTCAGGGAACCCCAAGCTTCGGCCTCCATACCCTAGGCTGTGTTTCCCCCAACCTTTGGCACTTCCCTAAAGCCCAGCACCTAACAGCAGCACAGGGCTAGTCTACAGAATGGAATGGTTGTTCACTTACTTGACACTTCACAAGGATGTCGAAGAAGTCTTCATCAGGCTCCTTCTTGTCGTTCGTCATCAGGCGCTCAAGTACAGACGGACTGTTGCCTTTTGTCAGACGGAGCCCTGGCAAATTACTGAAACTGGCCCTCTGGTCATCCAGACGGCGGCTCTGTGAGCTAGCAAGAAGATCTAAAAACTCATCTGTGCTGGGGGATACCACAGAAACAGATGGTGCTATGGACAGGAAAGAATAACACCTAAATGTTACAGAAACGCTGAGACAGCCGCCTGCACATAACTCATGTGCACCTTGCTCTCCTCTGCTGCAGGGCACTCACTGGGCTTTGTGGCCTTCCCCAGCAGAGTGGGAAGGGAGGGCTCCCAGGAGCCTCAGGTTTACTTAGAGCTCTCTGCCTTTATCTAGTGCTCCCTGAGGTACCGGGCTGGGTTTCAGAACGAGGGTAAACAGCGGTTCTCCCTTATGTGACTTCATTTATTCCCTTCCATGCTCTGGATGGGAATCATTTAGTGAAGTAAAAAGACTGGCCAATCTTAATCTACGGTAGAAATCATCTCCCAGTGGAGAAATGTAACAATATCAGTAATACATTTTAGACTGTTAAATTTCAGATATGAAATGTCTTATGATTTGTATATAATATATAGATAACCACCTTTTGTGTGTGTGTGGTGCTGCAGATGAGGGGCCTACTGCTTGCTAGACAAATGCTCTACCACTTAGCAGCAGCCTTTTCTTCAGCCAGGGTTTCACTAATAGGCCAGGCTGGTCTTGAATTCACTTTAATATTCCTGTCTCAGTGCCACATGCTAGGATTATGAGGTCTTTTATTGCATTTTCTATCATGGGAGCTATAAGAAATTACAGTACTGAAGAGAATATTAAAACGGGGAAAGCGTTACAGTGGTACCTGTAATCCCTGCACTGGGACGGAAGCAAGAGGATCAGGAGTTCTAAGCCAGCTTTGGCTACTTAATGAGCTAGCCTGGGCTATGCCTCAGATAAATAAGAGGAACCAAAATTGAAGGAGAGCAAAGATGGCTTACCTTTCATCAATTTGGGGGTAGCGGAAGCTGGTGTGGATGCTGTGTGACAGTCTTGTAAGTGGCACCTCTGGTCATCCATCCTGTTGCTTTGAAATCGCCTTAGTAAGTCAAAGAATCCTTCATCTCCAATTGTGTCTGAACTGATTTTCTAAAACAAAGAAAACCTAGTATGCTTAATTATTCCTCTTTAGGTCATCGATGAACACCATGATGTAATTAAATATAAAAGGCAAAGGATACAGATTTTTAAAATGGCCTTTTATTAAAAAAAAAAAAATTAAGTGGCAATATGTAATAAAATGCTCCCATACTGACCCATAAAAACCATTTTTAGTTAACTTTTAATTTCTGCATTTCTTTCTTTCTTTGTTTTGTTTTTGTTTTTGTTTTTTTGAGACAGGGTTTCTCTGTGTAGCCCTGGCTGTCCTGAAACTCACTCTGTAGACCAGGCTGGCCTGGAACTCAGAAATCTGCCTGCCTCTGCCTCCCGAGTGCTGGGATTAAAGGATTGCGCCACCATTGCCCAGCTAATTTCTGTATTTCTTAGGCCAAAGAAATATATCTGAAGCTTGGCTTGGATACTTATAACTATAACCTCAGCTTCTAGAATCAAAAATGAAGACTCCCAGGGGCTGGAGAGATGGTTCAGTGGTTAAGAGCAGTGGCTATTTTTCCAGAGGTCCTGAGTTCAATTCCCAGCACCCACATGGTGGCTCACAACCATCTATAGCTGAAGCCCACGGGATTCGATGACCTCTTGTGGTGTGCAAATGTACACACGGGCAAAAGATCCATATGAATGAATGAACAAATGAATGAATAAATAAATAAATCTTAAAAGCCTAGCAGTGGTGGTGCACATCTAAATCCCAAAACTTGGGAGGCACAGAGCCAGGTGTTTCTCTGAGTTTGAGGCCAACCTGGTCAACAGAGTGAGTTCCAGAACAGCCAAGGCTACACAGAGAAACTCTGTCTCAAAAACAAACAAAAAAACCAACAAAACCAAAAGTAAAAACAACAACAAAAAAGAAAAAAAAAAAAACAAGAAAGCATCAGTCTTTGTAGGCAAAATACTCATGAGCTTTTGAACTTTGGTGGTTGTACAGCCAGTTCTAAATACTTCTGTACCGAAACTGGCCCCTCAAGTGGATCCGAGCAGCAGAAACAAAAATGAGAGGCCAACTGAAGCGTGTAATTTACAAGTCTGGATAAGGGAGTAAGAATTAGATGAAGACTTGGTAGAGAGAATTTTTTAGAAGTGAGAAATTCAAATCTAAAGAACAAAATGATCAAGTGTGGTTAATGCAGGAAAGAGAATCTAGTAACACCTAGCTTTCTAGGTGGAGACAGGGCAGGGCACCCTACAGCTGAGACAGGGGAAGAGTAGGTGACTCCAGGTTTAAGCTGAATCTGACATTTGGAAATGAAGTGCTTTAGCCACAGCCAAATACGTTATCACCAAGACCCTGCTCTAGGTACACAAAGCCCATGATGTACAATTCTGAACATCAAAACCACAGCACAATGCTGGGCATGGTGATCATACCTGTAATCCTAATCAGCCTGGTCCACAGTGAGTAAGTCCTCGTCTCAAAACAGCCCCGAAATGAAAAAACCACAGTAGAGTTCAAGAGTACAGAGATTTCAGCTCCGTTTGAGGTGCCTGCTGAAGACAGGCTTGAGCCCTAGCTCTGCATCCTGGGACCGCCTATACCCAGCCCCGTAATTCTTCCGTTTATTAGCCAAAGAGCATTGAAAAGACACTTCAAGGAGTATATAGTCATTAGTGAAATTTTGATTTAAAAAACTCCAAAAGATCTTTGTTTTGTTTTTTTAAAGACCTTCCTTGACTGAGGATGGCAGTGGGTGAAGAACACTCTTCTAGACTTACTTTGGTCCTGTTCATCAGAATAGAGAATAGCTGGATAAGCTTAAAGAGTTCTTCAGTAATGAGCAATAGCCAATGGTGCCTTTATTTCTGAGTAAGTTAAATTCAGTAAACTAGCGTACTTTTATGATAACCTGAATAAAAAATAGGCCCCATAGGCCCACAGAGAGTGGCACTTTTAGGAGGTATGGCCTTGCAGGAGAAAGTCTTTCACTGGGGGTGGGCTTTGAGGTCTCAGATGCTCAAGCAAGGCCCAATCTGTCTCTCTCTTCCTGCTGACCGCCCATCCAGATGTAGAACTCTCAGCTACTGCTCCAGCACCGTGTCTGCCTGCATGCTGCCATGCTTCCCACCGTGATGAGGATGAACCTGTAAGCCAGTCCCAATTAAATGTTTTCCTTTTTAAGAGTTTCCAGGGTCATAGCACCTATTCACAGCAATAGAAACCCTAAGATAAATTTCTTAACATAAAAGTGGTTATGGCCAGGCAGTAGTGGTGCACCCCTTTAATCTCAGCACTCGGGAGGCAGAGGTAGGTGGAGCTTTGAGTCTGAGGCCAGCCTGGTCTACAGAGTGAGTTCCAGGACAGCCAGGGCTACACAGAGAAACCCTGACTTGGGGGTGGGGTGGGGTGAAGGTTTCAATAATAAGATCAAATAAAGCTGATGCTAGCAAGGCCGCCCTCCAAGAGGCCTGACAAGTGGCTGAAAGAGTCAGGTGCAGACACTGACACCCATTGGACTGAAGTCGGGGACCCCTGTGGTTGAATTAGGGAAGGGCTGGAAGAAGCTGAGGAGGGTCTTGCCCTAGGAAGACCAACAGTCTCAACTAACCTGGACTTCTGAGATCTCTCTGACAGTGAGCCACCAACCAGGCAGCATACAGGAGCTGGTGGAGCCCACTGACACACACAGCAGAGGACTGTCGGGTCTGGACTCAGTGAGGGAAGATGCACCTAACCCTAGAGAGAGAGACTTGGGGCCCCGGGGGGTGGGGAAGCCTGCTGGGGTTGGGGGGTGGGCATCCTCTTAGAGACAGGGTTTGGGGGGAGGAATGGGATGAGGAACTGTGGGAGGGTGGACCAGGAGGGGGGTAACGACTGGACTGTAAAAAAATATAACGGTAACAATAAAAAAGCTGATGCTACCAAATATTTTTTTTCTCTAAAGCAGTCTGCTTAAAAATCCATGAAGATTAAAACAAACAAACAAACAAACCCCGGCTTCTGTTTCGACTAGCTGAAACAGTGCTGTAACACTGCCTGATTCATTAGAAAACAAAATCCTTGAATCTGCACTCAGTTTTTTTCTGGCTTCAAACATGAGTTAGTCATACTAAGAAACAACAGTAAAATAAATAGTACTTTTGCAAACATGACTTAAAACAGTAATAATTACTGTCCAAAACAAAAGAACAACTTCTCTATGAACCGAATAGGCCCTAGCTGAGGAACAGCAAAGCCTGAGAGAGACACATTCTTTCACATGAGTTACTTGTTTACCAACAACTGAAAGAATGAATACAAGGAAACTAAAGCCCTGCATCTGGGTCTTCCAGTGCTCCAGACTGCGAGTACCTTCTGAGGATGTGGGGCGCGGTGGTCCATGGCGTGGCTGGCGTCGTGGAGAGCTTTGGTGGAGGCGCCGCTGCTTTTGTACTTTTTCCCCTTCAGTCTGCTGACGAACAGAAGCTTGGCAGACGGTTTGGCCATAAGAGGCTTCTGTTTAGCAAGAATTTCGCTGTTCCAGTTTGGTACCTATAGATGAAAGCAAGACTTGAAAAAAAGCCACCTCGCAGTACTCACAGTCACAGATCCTAGAGAGGCCTTTTGTTGTTGCTGTTATTGTGTGTTTTGTGTTTACACAAAGGGTTCCTAAGCTAGCCTTACTGGACTCATCCGGCCCTGTGAACCTTCGGCCTCAGCTCCTTTTATTGTTGTGTTTTCGAGACAGGGTTTCTCTGTATAACCGCCCTGGCTGTCCTGGAGCTGGCCTTGAACTCACTGAGATCTGAGTGCCTCTACCTCCCTACTGCCAGGATTAAAGACATGCGTCGCTGTGCCCGCCTAGCCTCACAATCTTAATGAATCCATTCAACATATTCGACAGTGTATATCAAATGCATACTGTGAATATTTTTATAAGTTAGAAAAAAATGAGGTTTACATAAATCCTTTAAAAATATTTTTTGAGTGGTCAGAGAAGATAAAGTATTATCCTGGATTCGAATTAAATAAAAAACTGTTACAGTTAGAAACTTGTAAATTCTCAGTACACAAACTGGGCAAATAGGTTTAAGTCAGGTGCAATGACAGCTACTCAGGACTGGAGGCAGGAGAACTGGACATTCAACATCAGCCTAGGCTACACAGCCATCAGCCTTAGCAACGACAAAAGCCTGACTGAGCGAAGGGAGGTCTATGCAGTACATGCATACCCTCTACACTCGGGTTTGAACTCATCACAGAAGGTTCATGGCACATCTGTGTACCACTGGGAAGCATGCAACACACTCTAATCAAGACAGAGCAGCTTCACCAACCTAGGAGAGGCCCCTGTGAGGTACACACCAGCAGGCTAGTCCCTGCTCCAAGGCTGACAGGAGTGAGGCACGTAGCCAGCAAGTCAGGCACATTCGTAAAGGGAAATTACTTCTAGAGGAACTCTGTGGTCTTTTTGTTTGTTTGTTTGAGACAGGGTCTCTATGTGTAGCTTTGTGGTCTTATGAGTGGAAAAAAATGGCCTGGACTTAAGAACATAAAACTATACCTCAAAACCCATTTTAATAAAATAAAAGAACGTTTAAGGGGAACTGTGCCTTAAAAACTATGAAGCAAAGTTATTTCTGACCAAGAATTCTTTCTTTTAAAGAGATAAAAGGAGAAGGGGACTTTCGTGGGAAGAAAGGGCTCAGCAGGAATGGGAGGAGACGGGAAGATAATGGAAGCGAAAATGACCCAAATGCATGCACGGGATTATCAAAGAATAAAAATGATTCTTGTTTGGTGTTCTTGTTGGTGTTGGGGTGCGTGTGTGGTGTGTGTGTACGTGCGCGTGCGCGCGTGCGTGTGTGTATGTGTGCGCGCGCGCGCGTGTGTGCGTGCGTGTGTATGTGTGTGCGTGTGTGTGTGCGCGTGCGCATGCATGTGTGTGTGCGTGTGTATGTGTGTGCGTGTGTGTGTGTGTGTGTGTGTGATCTCAATCATACTCTACCTACATGCCTTAACAAATAATCGAATAGTCAGCAAAATCTGATCAGCAAAATCTCTCAATGAGAGAGCAGGAAAAGGCATCTTCACACTTCTAATATGAGACATCGGAGCCTCTCTTCTCTCGCACTGTACCCGTTTCCCCAGGAAGCACCTTACCCTGGCCTTCTGGTTTCTTAGTTATACCTTGAGAATAATAAAATAATCAACAACTTTATTATGAAGAAAAAAAAAAGAACACATGCCTAATTCTTCCAGGTCCAGCAAGATGGTTCAGCAAGCAAGTGTGCTTGCCGGCTATGCAAGCCTGAAGATCTGAGTCCTGAGTTTAATCCAGCATTAGGAGGGAACCGACTCCTGAAAGCTGCCCTCCGACATCCACCAAAGCTTGCTGCTTTGAGTCTCAGAATCACACACACACACACACACAGCCAGTAGTATGGGGTGGACACATGAGAATCAAAGAGAAGCTTATGAGCCAGCTAGCTTGGTATATTCTGTGCAGAAAAGGGGGCGGGGGAGCAGGGGAGAGACACTGTCTCAGAAAGCAAGGTGGGGGCTGGATATGGCTCAGTGGGTAAAGCTGTTGTTTGCTGCCAAGGCTAACGACCCGGGAACCCACAGGATGGAGAGCCAGTGCCCACAAGGTGTCCTCTGATTCCTGCTTGTGCACCTCCTGGCACACATAAGTGTTTTATTAAAAGCTGACTTCTTGAAGTTGTTCTCTGACCTCCACACGTGTGGCCTGGGGATGCGCACACACTGTTCACACACACAGCTCTGCAATGATGTTGCTATATAACTGGATGACAAGATGTATCACTCTTGCTTTTAAGCTACCTGGTATGCATTCAATTAAAACCTGTTTTTTAACAAGGGAAAATGTTCAAACAACTCAAAACAGCCTATAAACTATTTCTAGCCTACCCCAAATACTCTGCAGAAGCAGTAACTGTAACTTTTCTTCTGTACTTTTTCAGAGATGCTACATGAATCTATAGAGTATATATGCATTTATCTTTATTAAGCACACGACAGTTTGCTGCTCTCATTCCCTTGGCACTGGACGTTTTCTGGCTCTTTTTAAAAGCAAACTTTTAAGTGATACCCACGGAGGACAAGGCTTAAACACTTCACAGTTCCTGGAATGTGAAAGCTGAGACCGCTGACCTTTTCTGGTGTTAACTTCATAAGTTCCATGTTCTCCATACTGTGTCTTCGTCCCAGTTTGGTGCCTGCACCTTTGTTTAAAAAAAAAAAAAAAAAGGAAACACAAATTAATTCAAATAAACCAGGGAACCCTTCAGAATGCAGTTGGCATCACTACATGATTCTATTCTAACATTTGAGTCACAAATCCAGACGGAAGGAGCTCTCACTTTTTGAAGAGTAATTATTTCCCACAGTTCATGAAAATAGTCCCTCTAAAATGCTTTGATGTCAGAAGACGCCTTTGGTTGCAAAGTAACCACTGGTTACTCCTCTACTTCCCCTTGATTTAGAAAAGGCATTTTATAATCACTGCTTTATATTGTCCATGTAGCCTCAAAGAAACCCAAACATAGTGTGGTCAAAGTGAATAAACTCATGGGAAAGCTGCAGGCCTTCAATTTTGAGGGAGCTGAGGATAGCTCCCTAGTTCTACACAGTTTTTTCTAAGTCTCCCATTTCCAGAGAGGCTCACTGTCAGTCACTGAGGACACAAGTCAAATAAAATCAAAGGTTCTCAAAAATGGCTTTTCAGTAAGATCGTTAAATATTAATTACCGAGTTTCTATGACCACAATCCCTTCAAAAGTAAGCAATATTTTTTTTTATAAGATTTATATTATGTATGGGCGTCTTGTCTATGTGAATGTCTGTACCATACGCATGTCTGGTGCCCAAAGAGGCTAGAAAAGGGTGCCTGGTCCCCTTGGAACTGGAGTCACAAACAGTCGTGAGCCACCCTTTGGGTACTGGGAACTGAGCCCAGGTCCCCTAGCAGAGCAGTCAGTGCTCTTAATCACTGAGCAGCTTCTCCAGCCCCTAAGCAGGATTTTTCAAAGGCATAATATAGCTGGACACAGTGGTGCATCACTGAGAGCCAAGCACTCAGATGGCTGAGTCTGGAGGATCAAAATTCAAAGCCAGTCTGAGTGTACAATGAGTTCAAGGGCGGACTGGGCTACACAGCAAGACCTTGTTCAAAACAAATAACAAAGCACCGCCACCAACAAAAGGCATAATATAAAATACACCTGATGCCTACCACCCAGCTCTGAGATATGACCAGTATACAATCTCCCCGTGCAAGTCCCACCATACATAAATTCCACTTCTGTCGCCCGTATCATTGTTTCCCCAGTTAGAGATCCTAGACCTGGCACACACCAGGTAAGCGTCCTTACAGAAGCCACGGCACAGCACAGGTCTCGTGCCTTAAGTGCATCTGATCCAGTATTAACACCGTTCCCTCCTTCCTGTTAGGTTTTGTACGATAAATCTTTCCCATCCTTTTACTTTCTGTCTTAACATCTTAGACGTAACCTTGCATATTTGATGGCAGCGGGAAAGTGCAGTAACAGAGCATGCTGTGCATCAACAGAAGCGATGACTCCAGGGTCTGCAGTCATTTAAACAAAATGGCAGAGGCATCCAGCACGCTTCATTAAAACCTGCTTTTAAATACCCTTCCTGGATCTGTTTTGTTTTGTTTGTTTTTAGGAGTTTGGAATCTACATTCATGAGTGAAGCTGGTCTCTAAGTTATCTGTTTTGAACTGTTTATTTCTAATTTAGATTTCCTAAGTTATGCTCCTAAGGCTGAGGAAGTTTCTCAGTGATCTCTAAGATGTTGTAGACAGTTATGTAGATGGTCTCTGGCGTATGGTACACTTTGAGCTCTTTGACTTTAAATGACATAAAAATGATTCATTCAGCAGGAACTGTTTACTGAATTTGGATCTTACCACAGGTAAATGCAGCAGGATATTCTCATGGTCTGGGCAGCTGTGAGTGGGAGGAAGTTTCCAGATCACCAGAGAAATCTGCCTACACTCCACAGTTAGTGTATTGTTTAGTTTTGATGTTAGTATGCTAGGCATGTTAAATGCATTTTGACCAACTTAGAATAGGCTCATGTATAACCTCATCAAATGATAAGGACAGCTGTAAGCATTCATGTTTTCTAGGGGGAAGACTTTTGGGGGGTAGTGGATGGATAGGTATTTAAGACAGGGTTTCTCTGTTTCTCTGTCCTGGAACTATAGATCAGGCTAGCCTTGAACTTAGAGATCTGCCAGGCTCTGTCTCCAGAGTACTGGGATTAAAGGCATGTACCATCACCACCCAGCAAGGGAAGACTTTTAATTACTGACCTAATTTCTTTATAGTCTGTTATGATTCTAGAAATTGGTATTTCCCCAGGTTTTGAAATATTGTCCTAAAATTATCCTGTTCAGTCTGCACATCCACTGTTATGCCCCTTCTATCTCTTTCACCCTTTCTCTTTATAAAAATAATCCTCGTGTAGATCTGCTCATCTTTTTAAAGAATCAAATTTTAGCTGTGAGTACAGGTTGGATGTCATGTCGATGCTGGGAATGGAACCTAGGTTCTCTAGAAAAGCAGCCAGTGTTTTTAACTGCTGAGCATCTCACTGCCCTGAGAACTTCTCTACCATTCTAAAATGTTCTACTGAAGGCACTGAACTAGAGCCTGGAACAGGAGGGAGAAGTGTACGATCTGCTCCAATGATAGATGGCGAACAGCGAGGGAGGAAAAGAGGGAGAGCATCCCAGGTATTGCAGATGTACTGGGTAGAGCATGAAGAGGCTCACAGAGAGCTGTAGAGGAGGAGGCAGGTGGGAGTGGTCAGCCATAGGAACCACTGCAGACCTAGACAAAGGTGTCTAGCTAACCACGGAGCCTCAGAAGGAGAAGGAGACACTAGTGTGGGTCCGATTCACAAGTTAAACACAGAAAACTTCAGTTTATACAAAGCACAACAGCTGTTCCACATCCCCCACTTTAGAATCTTTTAAGGAATGTTCTTTGAATATCTTAAGATTATCAGTATGGATTTCCGGTCATTACCTCTCCGAGTTTAGAGATGAAATAGCCAATGACAAAGCTAATTTTTCCATTGGCTTTCGAGTCTGAAACATTCTTGTTGATGCTTTTCAGACCAAGAATTTCATTCTATTTTTTTTTAATTTTGTGTATGGGTGTTTTGCCTGCTCATGTCTGTGCACCACTATGCCGAAGGAGGAGGGCATCAGATAGATCCCTTGGAACTAGAGTTACAGTTCTGAGCTGCCATGTCAATGCTGGGACGTAAACTCTGGACCCTGGAAAAGCAGCCACTGCTCCTAACCCTGAGCCATCTTTCCAGCCCTCCAGTGTGAATTTAAGCTTAGGAATCAAGACATTTTTTTAAAACGATATTTATTTATTTATTTATTTATTTATTTATTTATTGTTGGGGTGTGCTGGTTCTAGGAGCTGGTTCTCTCCATCTACCACGTGGGTTCCAGGGTTTAAAATTGGGTCATAAGGCTTGTCAGCAAGTGCTTTACCCACTGAGCCATGTCTGTGGTTCATGGAGCCAAGTTTTAAAAATGTATTTCAGTTCAAGGTCGGAGCAACTGATATATACAGGTAGGTAAATTTCTGATTTAAAAAAACAAGAGACAGCAATACCAAGTTGTTTCACCAGAAGTGAAATGGGGGTGGGGGGGTGTTCGTAAAAACCCGATATAACTACCAGCCCTGCATCTTCTTCTTTATACACTTCTGAATTACCCTACAAGTTAATGTAACAGCACTTGAATATTTTTTTATACTGACTACCCTCAGTATTCCTGTGTTCTCAGTAAGAACTAGAAAATGCTATGCTCTACATGTTGACAGGTGAACTGAACTGTAAAACCAAGGGTGGGAGGGGTTACAGTCGGTCACATTCGCACACACTCTACGTACAATCGACATGTTTCCTAGCAACTTAAAAGATTCTCTTTTTTATGAATGTAAAGTAAAATTTGAGCATAAAGAGGTGGGTTTTCATGCTGCTACCTACCATGTAAGCTGCCATCAACTTCAATGTTCTCGGACATCATGGAATTATTTGTGCTGTAGCTCAGACCAAGAACCATCTGCAGGTCTGAGAGGTTCAGCCGCGCAGTCAGTTCGCCACTTTTGTCCCCAACCTGTAACCACAAGCATTTTCTACGTCAGAGTGACATCAGTTCACCGTGCATATGTGTGCATGCATGCATGCATACATACATACACACATAACCAATCCCCAAGGTGTCTATGACCATTCCCTTTTCATCTGTGAGGGACACGAAGCTCAGGAGAGGTATCTAAGCTCAAACACCCTTCAGGTGTAACAAGAGCCAGTCAGTTCTTGGTTCTAAACAACTTTTTCTTTAAAAACCATGATATTTATCTACATAGAAAAGAGAGAAAGAAGATGGAGTACTCTGGTAGCATCCTATTCCCAGATGCCTCAGCTCACAGTACTGTCTCCCTAGATGAGGGAATACAGTCACCTATCTGTTTACACAGCTCTACGGACACTGGGAAAACACCCTACCCCACCCCTGCCTTGTACATTCTAACAGGACGCAGTGATTTCTTTTGTTTCATACCTCTCTTGAAATTTCCAAGTGCTTTTCAGCAAAATGCATTGCTTGGTCATGATTTCCTAGAGCTGTGTATGCATTCCCTAAACTCCAACATGCTCTTCCTTCACCAATTCTAAAACAGAATTCAAAATTAACATGGAGTTATCCGAAAAGAGGTCCTTAGAGAGAATAAAGCAACCTAGCAATAATTAAAGGCATAAAGCACGCTTTGGCTTTATTTAACCTTTCAGCTATGGCAATGAGAAATGAGAACACTGAGTACCCAAACTCAAAGTCAAATATTAAGATAAGACATGGAAAGAGCCTTTAAAACTACACAGTGGCCAGATCTTTAATGTCAGCATTCAGGAGGCAGAGGCTGGCAGATCAGTGTTTGAGGCTAGCCTGGTGTACACAGTGAGTTCCAGAACAGCCAGGGCTACACAGAGAGATCTCTCTCATACCACCACCACCACCACACACACACACACACACACACACACACACACACACACTCACTGTATCATGAAACAACAAATCTCAGGGAGAGGGCTTGTGTCCCAACCACACTATCTTTCTAGAACAGCCTTATCAGTGAGCATTCAGTGCAGTCTGAACCAGGACTGGGGGTGGGAGCCGTTAACAAAACTCCTTCTCCTTCATCTTCATGTAGTATACTTCATTTTGAAGAACTACACTGAGAAGTTCTTTCTTGTAGTGAGGTAAAACTCTATCTTCTCAAGTAAATATTACAGATCAACGTTCCATAGATGTTGTTTTCCATAGAGAGAAAAACAATAAAAATAAATAAAAACCAAAACAGCTGAATTAGTCACCAGCACTCAACAGGCAGATTCCATCTCCTTCACGGGGCTTCTAACTTCCTCACAGGCGACACTGCTGGAGCTGAGCGGCAGGGATCCCTTGACCTCAGCATCATCTGAGCTCCTCCGCAATGCCCACCGTGAGCTACAAGGACAACTCTGGGAAGGCAGCCGAGCTTGGGACCTAGTTACTCATTCATACACAAAGTCCTATGCATCCCCAATAATCCTCCACCACAGGCTGGCCCTCGAGACAGAAACATGTGGAGCTAGAGAGATAGCTCAGCAGTTAAGAGTCCTCTTCCAGAGGACCCGGGTTCAATTCCCAACACCCACATGGCAGCTCAGTAACTCCTGTTCCAGTGGGTCCAACACCCTCACACAGACATACATGCAGCCAAATCACCAATGTACATAAAATAAAAATAAATAATTAAAAAAAGAGTAACACGCAGCATAGACTCATCAAACAGGACACTCCTTCTTAGGAAGGTGACAAGTGGAAAGAGCCAGGAAAGCAGGAATTCATTAGTGCATCTGCATTTACCAGAACTCGGAAGCGGGTGCGGAACTCACCGATCCCTGAGCTCCTGAGCGATTGCTAAGTGCTTTAGGTGGTAATCGATGGCCTTCTCGTAGTCCTGAAGCAAAGTGTATGTATTCCCAAGACTGTAGCAAGACTGAGCTTCCACCGCTCTGTCTTTAAGCTGCCGAGCCAGCAGCAGTGTCTTCCTGAAACCAATTTACATAATGCTCATTTTAAATTTTGGTTCTAAGAATCATAATATTAACATTTTCCATCTTTGTAGCTTTTTGCTGCCTTTTAAATAAGTCTGTCTGAGGGTCCGATATATTTTCTATTTCTTTAGAAAAAGTGAAAAGATATTTTAAAGTGAAAAAAACCAAAACAGGATTTAGACTTTTGAGTTCTAACAATTCACCAAAATACAAGAGTGCCGAAGCGTAAAATCAAAGCCTCTAGAGATCAGCAGTATTTCAAATATTTAGAAGATCTTTCCTCTGTGTGCTGTCAATAACTTACATGTGTTTGTGTCTTTCACAGGAAGCAAATATCAGATATTTACTTTATGATTCATAACAGTAGCAAAATTAGTTATAAAGCAGCAATGAAATGATTTTATGGCTAGGGTCACCACAGCACGAAGAACTGTATTGAAGGGTCACCACCTTAGGAAGGTTGAGAACCACTCAGCTAATCAATAATCAACCAATAAATATTAGCCATAGGTAGATATTTAAAGACAGCATCCTTTAATGTTTTAGATGGTCCAAAACAACTTCAGAGGTTTTTTTTTTCCTCTTTGTTTGAGACAGGTCTTACTGTGTACCTCAGACTGGTCTGAAACTCACTTGTAGATCAGGTTGGCATCAGGTTCACAGTGACTCACCTGCTCATACCATTTAAGAGCATGTGCCGGACTTTTCTTTTTAAAGTAACAAAAATGGAGAAAGTTTACTACGGAAAGGCCCTCCTAAGAATGGGACTGGTCTAGGGAAGGCATATGACAAAGAGCTAGGATTGGTTTTCGTTGTTGTCTGAATTCTGTCACACAGGACTCTCTAAAGCTTCAACGCAAACCAACCCCTGTGCTTTCGGTTCAGTCTGAATGAGTGTTCAAACCCAGAGAAAACCCTGAACAGGGGGAAGCAGGCTAAACCTTGCTACCCTGCTGCTGGGCTAGAGGGACCCTGACACAGAAGTGCAGGCTGGCAATGAACAGCATCTCCGTTTTGGTGACAGTTAATGCTGGCAGAAGGGTAAACTATGGCTAAGGGGCCCGGGCAGGAGAGAAAAATTCAGTGATCATCAGTGGACACTAAGACCTATGTTTTCTGAAAACTTTTATCTTCAGACAAGTTGGCCTCTTATACAACTCATAATTGAGCGAGATAAAGCATACACATCATACACACCTGAACAGGCTGATAACCAACCTGAGAAGTTTAGAACTTTAAACAAAAAGTTTTAAAGATAAGAAACATAATGGAAGTCACACAGCTGCCACTAAGTATCAGGTGAAAGCCTACATGTGACCGTGTGTGCCTGCAATGACAACACTAAGGCGACAGGGACAGGATTGCCAATTCAAGGCCCCCAGGTGAGACTAAAACGGGGTCACAATGTTTCCTGAGCA
>JADRCH010000271.1:660085-671273 GCA_019843965.1 Rhynchomys soricoides
ACCAGGTAAGCACTTAGCACTAGGCTGTTTCCTGAGCACGGTGAACCCAGTTCTCATAACAACCCCAAATCCAGGTCCTGATGCCTGCCACAGACAAGACAGGTGTGGGTGCTTCGGCCCTGATGCTGGCACACATTATCAAAACCAGGTTTCAGCTCCAAAGCCAATGTGATTTTATAGGACACATAATTACTCATTTGACACATATCCACAAAAATATCTGACTAACTTGTAGTATTCGGAAGCAGTTTCGAATTCACCCAGGAATATGTATGCATTCCCGAGGTTGCTGTAAGCTCTTCTCTCAGCTGCTTTATCTCCGAACTCCTTTGCAATCAGGAGACGCTGGAAGAGAAGACGTTCATCAGAGATGCAACACAACTTCAGACCGTCCAGTCACGGCCCTCACCCCAATGGAGGGGATGACCAGGCTCCTGCTTACCTGCTCGTGAGCTATAACAGCATCCCTGAAGTTGCCAAGCAGGTAGTGTGTGTTGCCAAGGTTCCCAAAGGCTCGTCCCTGGGCTGCTCGGTCACCTAGAGCAGTTACTAATGACAGGTTTTCCCTTAGTGATGACAAAAGGTGGCGAAATGTAAGTTTAGGAAGTCTTTAGCTCATTTACAGGTAGTTTGTTCTTTTCATAGCTGAGGATTTAAGGCCAGGGCCTATGTGCGCTAGGCCGGCACTAGCCACGGAGCTAGAATTCCAGCCCTATAGTTAATTCCACTTATCAGAAAAAAGTAAGCTTATATATAATGTGCAGTGGCTTAAAGGTACATTCTGAGTCAGGGCAGTTGTGAAATGGCTGGATTCTTTATTTGCTAAAACAGTCACTGTAGATCTTTATTGAGAGTCATCAAGAGCCGATCTTGAAGCCTTATAGCTAAGCAATCCTATGAAGTTCTTTCTACTGGTCAAACACTAAATTTACCCCAAATAAAGTTAAGCACTGATATTTCTTGCTTTTACCACTAAGGGGCACTGGTCTGCAGTTTAAGTGAAACTGTAGATTTCTAGCACTATTAACATTTAAACAACTGTTTCTGGTCTTCATGTTAACCTATCTTTCTTTCTTTCATTTTTTTTTTGCAGTATTTGGTTTTGGTTTTGTTTGACTGAGATGGGGTCTCAATATGTTGTCCTGGAATTCAGAATGTAGACCAGGCTACTTCAAAACAGGGAGGAAAGGCATGTGCTACCCCAGTCAGTTAATTAGCTCACAATTTTTACACCTTTCACAAACTTGGAAATCTACTGAGTAAAAGATACCTAGTAGGCACCTGAGCCCAGACGACACACTGTCTGTACTCACTCATAGAGATCCACAGCTGCCTGTAGGGCATTCCTCACGTCTTCTGGAAACTCTCCTACATCCTGCGGACCCGGGCAACCGAAGCTTTTCCCTTTGGCGTGATACACATTTCCAAGATTGTAGAGCGCTCTTGCTTCTCCTACCTAGATGGAGATGTCAACAAAGCTTACATTCTGAAGTCAGAAGCCAGGGGGTTCACAGTGTTTATTCCAAGTATTGACTTAATGTGCTATTACCGTGCATGTGCACAATGTATGTGGGTGGTGTGCGCTGCAGCACGTGTGAAACTCAGAGTGAGCCCCTTCCAGCCTTCTGCAGGTTCCAGGAACGAAGCAAGGTCACCAGGCTTGCACAGTAAGTGTCCTTACCCACTGAGCCATCTCAACGGCCCCCATCTCGACATCCCCAATACTATTGTCAAGAAAAGGAAGGGTCCCCAGCCCCCATCCACAGAAAGTCAAACATGTGATTTCACTCACAAAGAAGGATCTTTTGCTATTTGCTTTTCCTACTTTAAAAAACCCTTTGTTTTCTCTCTGACTTTTGTCTATGAACACCTTCCTTTGTAGACAAACCATGGCAGTAGTGCTGGAACAACACAAAACTACTTCACCAAGTGATGGTGAAGCCACCATCACTTGGCCCACCATCATTGTTACCTTGTCATTAAGTTCTCTGGAGATATCCAGGTGTCGTTGGCAACACACTATCGCTTCATCAAAATTCCCAAGCACCTTTAAGGTGTTTCCAAGATTGCCACTGGCTTTAGCTTCCCCGAGTTGGTCTCCAATAGTCCTGGGAAATAAATTTGAAAAACAAATGATGTTAAAACTATTTTTAAAACTTAAAAGACAAAGAAGTAGATCCAGAAGTTTTCCAGGAGGACAAGTGACCCAAGACAAAACGCATCCATCTTGGAGCCTATTTTAAATACAAATGAAAATAGCTTTCTCTAGTTAATTTTCATGCATTTAACTAAACTCTATGGCTGCTTGCTCCCTTACTGTTTTGCCTAAAAGTCAGTTTCAAAAGCAGTATCATTAATTAGAACACTTCAAATATACTGTTGTTTTTTTAGGTAAATAGAAGGTTTTGTTTTAAGAGTGAATTTAAACAGAGGATATAAAAGGCTGACATTACCTTGCTAGAGTTAAGTCATGGTGGTGGTATTCTAACGCTTTGGCATAGTCATGTAAGTAGAAGTAAGCGTTGCCCAGCTGGCTGTAAATAGCACTGAGTGTTTTGAGGTCTTCAGTTCCAACTTGAACTGCGGCTTCAAAAAATGACACGCCAGCGCGGCAGTCCCCTGATTTACACAGACGTTCTCCTTCCAAGGCCAGCTCAAGGCAAGAAGCTTCCATTCTGCAAAATTATATAGGGCAGACACAACTCTATCAGTGATTTTAACTCCCAATACTATAATAAATGTGGACTTTGCGGCTACCCCTGATCAAACTGACTCTTAGTTGAATTACAAACAAATTACTGATAAAAGAGTAAACTTAATTGTAGCAACAGCTAATGTGCCTAATTTCCAATTTCTCTGAGCGTCAGTGGTCTCTTCAAATAGAGTCGCTAAATATCTTATACAGGGTTTGTTCTAACCAGCCTGTGTAGAACGACCCACTTCACTAGTGAGGCTATCTAAAGCAGTTTTCCATCCACGCATCCATCATTCCAACTACCTACCTCAGTCTCATCTGCCATACACAGACACAGACACACAGACACACACACACACACACACACACTCACCCACCTCACTCCCTTTCTATTTTTTACCAGCACACAAGCAATTACAGTGTAGAAGAATAAAGGAACCAAATATCTTGATTCACCAGAGAACTAAAAGGCAAGAAGCATTCCCAAAGCCAATAATTGAGGTGGAGATGGAGGGCTTAGCTGGTACAGCATGGGGTGGAGAGCTTAGCTGGTAACAGCATCTGAATTGCAAGCATAAGGACCTGATTTAATTCCCCAGACCCACTAAAAATGCCAGGTGTGGCAGATGCTTGTCACCCTGGCACTGGAGAGGCAATGGTTCACAGGCTTGCTGGCCAGTCAGTCTCATCAAGGTGGGACCTTTAGAGCAATGAGAAACTCTGTCACAGGACATGTATGGTCTTCCAGAGAAAGGCACGCCAGGCTGTCCTTAGGGTCATGCACTAAGGACCTGGGCTTGCTAAAGTAGAAAATCAATCTGACAGAGCTAGAAAAAGTAAGGACTCAGATCAACAGAGCCAGCTGCAAGCTTCAAAGCTGACTCTGGATTTACAATCAGAATCTTGCTCTGCAATCTGTTCACCTTTATACTCAGGTATTTTAACAATCCTAAAGACCTCACCAATGTCTAGTGCTTATTAAAGTTGCCTTCGACACATGAGCTTATAAAGGCAATCAGGTCAACACAATCAAGGTTCTGACATTTTGTTTCAACATTAGATGAAACCAATTAGACGAGGTAGAACTAAGTACATGGGTAGGTGCAATCAGTCCAACCAGGAACCTTCTCGTCACAGTACTACACAGGTAGATGGTGCTGCTCCACTGAACTTGAGTTGCTTGAAAGAGCATGCATAGGGAGGGGTCTTACCAGAGGTCACAACACTGGGCATGTGACTCCCTGTCTCCCAGCAACTGTTAACTGCCAACGGAGCCCCTCCCCAGGCCATGATGGAATGTTGACGCTGGGCCCAGTCTAGTACAGGTATTTAGTCAGCTACACTTGTAGATTTTTTTTCCCTCATTTTTTTCTTTATCTTGAGTCAGCCTCACTATGTAGCCCATGCAGGTCTTAAACTGGAGATTCTCTTGCCTTAGTCTGCAGAGTGCTGGAATCACAGGCACACACAACCACAAACAGCTATTTACATTTCTTTATATGCAGGCTTTATATGCAGGTTTGAAATTAATAAAGCTTATTCTTGTCTTTCATGACTGAAAACTTCCTTTTACATGAAAGGTGCTAGATGAGGCATCTGACTCTGTTCTGTTTGTCTAAATACTGAAACCAATGAACAGTGGGAACCATTTGGAAAGGAGAAAGTGTGTGTGTGTGTGTATTCACTCAGACATACATATATATAAAATTTCCTACTAAAAATTTAACCAAATATTCTAATTGTGTAAAATATATATCAAGCATTTTCTCTTCTGGGAACAGAACTTCAGAATTAATTTCCAGAATTTCATATGATGTCTATGCAAGGAGATTCATAGCATTAAAATACTGCTAATAAGTGTCCATCAGGGAGTGCTGGTGAAAGTAACTACAAGCATGGCCAGACAGATGCTCAGTGGTTAAGAGCACTGGATGCTCTTCTAGAGGATTTGGGTTTGATTCCCAGCACCTACCTGGTGGCTCCTAACTATCTATAACTCCAGTACCAGGAAATCAAACACCCTCTTTCTGGCCTACTCTGGCACTGGGCACATGGTGCTCAGAAATACCAGCATACAGAATGCTCACACACATAAAATGAATAAATGATGTGCCACCAAACATGGCACATGATTTCACAGAGGGAGAGAGCAGGAAAACAGTCACGGACAGCAGTGCCTGCCCTCCATTCAGGGTGACTGGATTACACAGCACATCAGAGACAAACACACTTATTCATATGGAAGGCATTTACAAATGAGAGCTACTTGTTTGCCTACATCTATATAAAGCAATACCGTATAAAGCAAATATTCATATAAAGTATCATTACTACAAATATATGACCTTCTAGGTTTGCATGTTTATTTATACAGCACACCATCAATCCAAATGACCTGATACTCAGCAAAATTTAGCTGTAGACAAAATGTCAACATAAGAGTTACACATTTTGAGAGACCACACTGGCTGCCAGAAGTACAGATTAGTGCCTAACCCAATTGTCATCCAAGAGGTTTCTGCCAGCAGCTTATGGGAGCAGATGCAGAGACCCACAGCCAATCATTAGACAGAGAGAGCCCAAATTGGAGATCTTGATCGATCAATTGATCTATTGGGTCCCTCTCCTTGGAGCCCAGAGAACCCTGCAGAAGAGTGGGAAGTGTAGAAGCCAGGAATCAACTAAGCAGGGCTCTCAGATTGAAGTGACAATCACAGAACCCGTGTGGGTCTGTGCTATATATGTCCTTTGCATATGTTATGGTTGTTTCACTAGTGGTTTTGTGGGACTCCTAACAGTGGGAATTCAGGTGTCTGACTCTTCCACCTCCTCTTGGGAACCTTTTCCTCCTACTGATTGTCTCACGCAGCCTTGATATGATGGTATGTGCCTAGTCTTACTGTATCTCATATCTCTGTGAGGCCTGTTCTGTTCTGAAAGGGCTTGGAGGTGGAGTGGATCTCGGGGAGAGGAGAGGTGGATTGGGAGTGACTGGGGGAGTGGAGGGAGAAGAAACTGCAGTCAGGATGAGGTGAAAACAAAACAAAAAAAAATTTAAAAATACTTACACATTTGTGCATGCATGTGTGTGTTTGCTTGCCTGTGGTAAAGCTGGGAGGTCAGAGACTGAAGTCAAGTGTCTTCTCCATCTTACTTTTGAGACAGCCTGCCCTTAAACCTAGAGCTCACCACTTTGGCTATATTGTCTGGCCAGTGAGTGACTCACCTGTGTCTGCTCTCCCAGTGCTAAGGTGACACACGTGTGCTATTACACTGAGCTGCTACATGGGTGCTGGAGACGGAATCTCAGGCCTCATGCTTGTAACCCAACTTACCCACTGACTGTAGGCCCAAGTTACACGCTTTAAAAGTCATTTTATGTAACTGTCACCAGAAACCATAACAGCCAATTGGAACCCTGCTGGCCTCACTGTCCTCTGAGATCATGAGAATGTTCACAGGAAATCCTAAGTTCTTATAGTAGCTACTGTCTGAAATAAAACTCAAAACTCTCTAGGGGATTGTTACTGCAGAGACATACTATGATTCTTTCATATATTATGAGGAAACAAGTCAATATTATACCAAAATTCCCAGCTCCAAGCAAATGTTTGTAATTGCAAAACACAGCAAGCTAAGCTTCTACGCTTTCAGAAGAGCACTAAATAATGACAGCGAGTGGTCTTCTATCCTGTCTGTCACCTCATTTATCTACCAGTGGGGTTGAAAACAAGAACGTGCTCAGATGCAGAAACGGACCAGAGCAATACCTCTCCTACAAAGCTTCTGTAGTCTTTCTGGGTGGCCTGTCTAGCTGTATAATCCAAGGAATTACTTTGAACAAATGTAAGTGGACCTATCATCTGCAATGGTTTGCATCAATTGTAACTTGATAGGAGAAAGCTTCTGAACGCATCTGTGAAGGTTTCTGTACTAACTGAGGTGGACTCATCCTAACCTGGGGCAGCGCCTTTCACAGGCTGGGATCCTGGACTGAATAAAAGGAGGAAGTGATCTGAATCAGAGTCACTGCTCTCTACTTACTGAGTATGGACTGAAGGCAGTCACTGCCTCACATTCCAGCCATGCCTCCCCTACCCTGATGGACTGTACCCTCAAACTGTAAGCCAAAATAAACCCTCCCATGTCAAGTTTTGGTCAGGCATTTTGTGACAATATTCATAAAGTAATGAATACAAATGGATCAAACACTTCAGGTGTTAATTCCTTATTTGTGTTATTCTGACTTCTCAACTTTTATTTTCTCACTTCTACATTTAGCATCTTCATTACCTCCTTAATTTTAATTTCTTACATTCATATTAAATCATTCAAAGCAAAACAGAATAAGAATCCTGATGCTGCATTTAAAAATATCTAATAATATAGATTATGTTCAAATCTGACTCCTCAAAAGGATTCCACAATTTTCCAGGATAGATGATGGGAGTCAGGACTTAGGGCCCAAACAGGAGTACTGTCCACTGTCTCCTTTCACACACTCCCCGTGTGTGTGTGTGTGTGTGTGTGTATGCCGGAAGGGGCCAGAAGAGAGCAAAAGAACCCTTGGAGCTGGATGGGCTTACAGATGGCTGTAAACCTAACTTGAGTGCTAGGATCAAACTTGGGTCCTCTGTGAAAGCAGAAACCGTTCTTAATTGCTGAGCCATCTCTCCAGCTTGTACTTAAATGCAATAGTGTTACTTCTATAATATCAAAAATTGAAGTGGTTATTATTTATGTGACAAAGATGGACAAGGATAGGTCCCGGAGAAATACAAAACTACAAAAGCTAATGTAACAAATAGAACATATCCATCTTTCAAGTTCACAGTTACCAATCCGATCAATGTTTCATCTCTACTCCTAAGCTCACTCCAACCCCAGATTATCTTGAAGTAAATTCCAGAACGTAATTTCACTAATATTTAATGTGCATGACTAAAAGTATTTTTAATATCATTAAGGACTTGGAAGCGCTGGCTGATGAAGCCAGGGATGTGTTTGGTATATTTTTACTACAGATAGTTGTAAGTCTTTCCTTGGTGAAGTCCTATAGCAACATGCAACCAGGTGTGACCTGTGATGGAAAAAGAACAAAACTAAGATCATTCTACAGGCAGGGCTCCAATCCTTTCTGACTTATCTACAGCTCTTATACTGTACCAGAGATGTAACACTCTTCACAATGATCAGACAGATAAACATCCCTGGTTCAGCTGATGATTATGTCTAACAACAGTTCAACAGGCAAGTACAGCAAACAAATGCTAAGCAACTGGGCTACCCTGAGGCACTAACAACCAAAGAAATAAGGAAAATGTAAAGAAAGACAGACAGACAGACAGGAAAATGCTCAGGTCACAATGTGAGCAAACTAAGGAGCTTAGAAAAGGTTCCTAACTGCGGTCCCTGGGCTGAATCTTTCAGAACTAGCTATGCCAAGAAAGCAGGATTCAGGTCACCATGCACAGCATAAGCAAAAGCACTGAGACACAGAGCAGCACAATGTGTGCAGAGCTCTAAGTGCAAGACAGAACCACAGAGGCAAGTGTATGGTGTGCATGGGACAAGCACAAAGACAGGTGTTTGGCCTGGCTGTGCCCGGGCATCTAGGGGCCACCCTGGGCTACACAGTCAGCTCTGTTTTCACTGAGCCCCCAAGTGGCAAATTGAAGGTGAGTCAAGTAGGGAATGCTGGAAGTGTGAATCAGTGTCGGGTGGGAAGGCTGCAGATGGGCAGGTGAATGAAGTACTCAGGACAGAGTGTGGAAAAAAAGGGAAGTAACTTTCAGGTCTGGGGAGATTCAGCCCACAGTTAACAATAGGGTACTTCACATTAAATGCTTTTCCAAGCTGAATGCCTTCCATTCTCCTTTATTTTACAGTAGTCTTTCTTTCTCTTTTGAGATAAGGTCTTACTCTGTAGTCTAGATTACAACTCAGCATAGCTCAGGCTGGCCTTGAACTCACAGCAATGCTCCTGCTTCAATCCTAAGTGTTGACATTACAGGTAGGAGCCACATACTTCAGACTTTTAAAAAAAGGCACATGTACTTATCGGGCCTGTGTGCATGCACACATGCACTTGTATACATGTACCACAGCACACCAATGCAGCCAACTCTTGAGAGTCAGTTCTTTCAAGGCAATGTGCATGTCAGGGGATTAAAACCAGCTTATGATGAAAGTGTATTTTCCACTGAGTGATCTCACCAGCCTGAGATCTTTAAACTTTTAATAAAAACATCCTTACTGGGTGGGGGAGATGGTCATGTAGTAAAGTGCTCCCAGAAGGACATGAGTTCTAGTCCAGTGGGTAAAGGTCCTCATCACCAAGTCTGGTGACCTGAGTTTCATCCCCAGAATCCACACTGTGGAAGGAGAGAACCAATTCACACAAACTGTCTTCTGACTTCTTAATGTACAATATGGCATACACAGCCCTGCCCCCAACACACCCAGATGCATGCGTGCGCGTGTACACACACACACACACACACACACACACACGGATGCACTCAAGTTAAATAAATGTAATCTATGTTTTTAAAGATAAAGAGTTAGAGTCTAAAGCCTACATTTAAAGCCCGGGTGTTTCCATACATGTGTGATCCCAGTGCTAGGGAGACAAGACACAGGCGGATCCCTAGGTTTGCCATTCACCCATCAAAGACCTGTCTTTAAGACTGTAGATGGCACCTGAGGAATGACACTCAAGTTGCCCTCTAGCTTCCACATGCACACAACACACACGTGCACACACAAAGGGGGGGGGGGGAAGAGACTCCAACCTTTCTTGGCACTGCCTTAACCCAAGCCATGTATCCACAGTATAAATCTCCTATTAAACACATGTTAAGACATGGAGGAGTTAATAAGAAACACCTTCAAACAGGAGAATTTCAGTGCCAAGACTGTAACTCAGTGGCAGAGCACGTGCCTACCATACACAAGGCCATGGGTTCAATTCCCAGTAAGAGAGAAACAGAGAGACAGACACTGATTTGAATTCTATTCACTATGCACTATGCCATGCACCAGTGAGCCTCTAGTGTCTGTTTCATTAACACATTTTAAGAATGAATCTACTGTTATATATTCATCTTTTTAAAAAAAACAGAACCTTTGTGGTTTCAATTTGGGGTGGGGGTATTATTTTATTGGATTTTTTAAATTTACATTTCAAATGTTATCCCCTTTACCAGTCCTCCCCCCCAAACTCCCTATTGCATCCTCCCTCCCCCTGCTTCTATGAAGGTGCTCCCCCACCTATCCACCCACTCCTGCCTCCCCACTCTCAAATTCCCCTACACTGGGGCATCAAGCCTTCACAGGACCAAGGGCCTCTTCTCCCATTGATGCCCAACAAGGCCATCTTCTGCTACACATGCAGCTGGAGCCATGGGGTCCCTCCATGTGTACTCTTTGGTTGGTGGTTTAGTCCCTGGGAGCTCTGGGGGGTCTGGTTGGTTGATACTGCTGTTCTTCTTGTGAGGTTGCAAACCCTTTCAGCTCCTTCAGTCCTTTCTCTAACTCCTCCATTGGGAATATGATACTCAGTCCAATGGTTGGCTGCAAGCATCCTCCTCTGTATTTGCCAGGCTCTGGCAGAGCCTCTCAGGAGACAGCTGTATCAGGCTGCTTTCACCAAGCATTTCTTGGCATCCACAATAGTGCCTGGGTCTGGGACTGTATATGGGATGGATCCCCAGGTGGGGCAGTATTTGGATGGCCTTTCCTTCAGTCTCTGCTCTACACTTTGTCTCTGTATTTGCTCCCATGAGTATTTTGTTCCCCTTTCTAAGAAGAACTGAAGCACTCACACTCTGGTCTTCCTTCTTCTTGATATTCATTGTTTTAAATAATTGTTTTCTGGTTTGACTAGAACTTCTAGAATAAATGTCAGGTAACAACAGAGATATGTTTGCTTTGTTCCTATTCTACCAGAAATGTCAGTATTTTATTACTAAATATTAGGCTGGCTGTTGATTTGCCATGTTTAGAAAGTATCTACTCATTCCTACTTTAGTTATCTCATCTGTTTTGAAAGTTTAACTAGGAAAGATCACCACTTAGAAACTGTCACAACAGCTCGTCCACCTATTACCAGCGAAAGTCTTAAAATAGATCCATTTTTGTACTTACAATGCACAAGTTACAAAATATAAGGCAGCTATTCACAAATTCGCCCAGAGAACATTAATAAATTACAGTACAGTCCCTACTGCCGTTTTCCCACAAAAGTATACACAACTTTCTACTATCACAAAACTCTGCTTGCAGAACTGACTAAATTTAGTTCATATATTTTGAGAACTTTGAAATTAAAAATTGAACTGGACTAGAATTAAATGCATGTCTAAACAGATACACAGTCATGCACTAAGAGAGCAGCAGTCTCACCTGTGATGCACTAAGAGAGCGGCAGTCTCACCTGTGATGCACTAAGAGAGAGAGCGGCTGTCTCACCTGTGATGCACTAAGAGAGAG